>JAHBMJ010000044.1:0-37395 GCA_018398765.1 Chromera velia | reverse complement strand
GGGGGGGGGGGGGGTCGGCGCGAGGCTGGCCAGCGTGCGTCAATCGTACAGTTCTCATTTTTCTTGCTTTCCGGGGCCGTTCGCAAGCTTGTTTGCATCAGATTACAAATCGCGATCTAAGGACGTTCGCACCTGGGGTATGACACTCTGCAGACACTTTACGATACACAGAGAGTTCTAGCAGCAAGAACTGCATTTGATACATTTATTTTCACCCGTTCACATCTTTTTTTGAAGAAAAAACATCTTGATATACAAGAAAAACACGTTTTTAGGGTGGTTCAAAAGAAAGGGGGGGGGTTCTGCACGGTTACAGGTCGGGTGCCAATGTTGGTTCCAGCTCTCTATACGATGGTGGTTCTTCAACTGATGAACTCATAATGAGAACTTCTGGAACTCATCTGAACTATCAAAAACCAAAGCAATTCTTAGTTCCATAAAGTCTTTCATGCAAAAGAACTCAAAACAAAATGAAATAAATATAATGGAAGGTCTTATCATTTGGTTCAGGGGGGGGTGTTTTAGTTCCTAAACCGCCAGAACCGGTAAATCAGAACTTTTGTTGGCACCAACATGTTTTTGACTGTTTTCAGGTCAAAATCGTTCAAAAACTGGTAGACTTTTCATCTTTATTTGGTTCTTTTGGTCCAATAACCATAAAAAACATGTTTTGACATGTTGATATTTTGTATGCGGGATGAAAGGGGGGTATTGCTGAGTGAAACTGACTGACGAGGCTCAAGAGTGTCATACCCTAGCGTTCGCACGGAGCTGGTGAATTTCCAGGTGAAAATGATTGATGTTCGTGCCCCACAAGCATCACACAGTCGACCGCGCCGCGGCGCGCGGCTGTAATCGGCTAATTCAGCTCGGATACTTCTATATAAGAATCGGGTCGAGAGTCGCGTCGGGGGCAGACCATTGTCTGTTGTAATGGACAATTAACTGCATAATCTTGTCGATCCAGTACATGCAGAAAACGTCGGCCGATTTCACTGCTCTGCCCCGTCTCAATTCGTGTGTCGTCTTTTGGCAGACACTGGAGAAATCTTACCCCCTTTTCATTCGAATTCGTGGGTTTCATTGAACAGCTTTTCGGAGACGTCCCTTGTTTTTTTGTAAAAAAAGCTAGAATGTTGGGTGCAACGTGGCAGAAAAGCTCTAAGCTACCACGCGTCCCATTTGCCCGATGTCCTGACTGTTTGATGTTTTTCCGTCCGAAAGACGGGGACGCGTTTGGTGCGCTGAAGCAACACGTCAAAGCAATCCATTCTGGCGGCGTCTCCTGGCAGGTGCTTACTGCGCGCTCTTGGCCGTCAAAGTGTCCGCAATGTCCTGCCATGAACAGCTGCGTTTCCAATGGGCTCTTTCATCTTTTGGAGGCCCATGGCGGCAAGCAGTGCAAGGGTGAGCGCGTGTACGTCCAGGAACAGCGGGCTGCCCTCGAACAGCAAAGACGAGACGGCGAGAAGAGATCTGCACAGAGCAAGTTTTACATGTGCTGCAAGGCTGGGTGGGGTGTGGAGGTTGCTGCAGGACTTGCATCCAAACGGATTGATCCAAATGGTGGTGGAGAGGACGGCTTCACACCCCTTCACACCGCTGCGGAGGCAGGACATCCCGGAGTGGTCATGCTTCTCTTGAATGACGAGAGAGTGCAGGTGAACGCTCGAACCACATACGGAGACACGTGAGTCGCCTGCTCTTTTTGTTGTTCTGTAGATGTATGTCCTTTCCACTACAACCCGGATGAAGTGGGGGAAAGGAAGGCAAAATGGAAGAAAAGACAAAAGCGCGTTGAGCCAAGAAGGGAAGCATGAAGTGGTGGTAAGGAGTCGCATGCAACAAAAAAAGAACACCCATCCCTCTTTCCCCTCCGTATCCAGGGCAGCATCCACCAACAATTCCCTTCTGAAATTGCCATCTGCGTGCAGGCCTCTGTACTTGGCTGTTGTGAACAAGAGACTCGAGGTCGTCTCCCTTCTCTTGGCTTGCGAGCGGGTGGACCCTACCTTGACGGTTCGGGAGATGTCCATTCCCTACGTGGCCTTTCAGATGGGAATGGCGGACCTGGCTGCTGCCTTGAATGTTGCGGTGGTGGAGTACAGCCTCCGACAGACTCTCGAGAATCTCGGATCGATCTCCAGTCTCTTGGAGCAGACTGAGAAGATGGGGGAGCAGACATCCGCCCCTCTCATGAACTCTCACCGTCGCATGATGGCCTTTGCTGAGGCTCAGTTGTTGCGGCTTAGACACATGAGAGTGACTGTGCCTGAGGGAGGCTTGGCTGCCCAGGTACGCGCGAAAGAGGGTGAGGCCCGAGAGAAGGGGAGGTGCTCCATGTGCATGGAGGAGAAGGTAACCTGCCTGGTAAGGGCTGAGGCCGAGGTTCAGGTGCGGGAGAGTTTGGGTCGAGAGGAGAAGAAACAACGCCGCGTGAAGAAACAGCAGAGTGAGGCTGGGAGGGCGACGGGGGCAGAGAGTGTCCCTCATGAGACACAAGAAGCGATTGTCGATGAGATTTCCTCTTGGAGAACCTCTCTTCCTTCCACTCTGTGTGTGAATTGTGAAACTTCTATTGTGGGGTTTCAGTGGGAGTGTCTCGAGCGAACTTCGTGAACTCTTTCTGTTTCCCTGCCTTTCATGGCATGATGTATGGATCAATGTGTGTGGGCGTTTTTGGTTGTCCAAGCATACTCATTGGCGCTCGATGACTGACTTATTTTGTATTCCTTCTGCATGCTCCGAATTAAGAGTTCGTAAGCTCAGCGGGGAACTCGGTTGATTGGTCCCTTTTTTCTTCTTCTAAAATGTTTATGTGCCGGGTTCTCTATGCCGTGATCGCCCTGCAGGGTACACATGTCAGTCTTGATCAGCACTAGGATCAGCATGCAAGGCACGTATTTTTATGACTCGAATATGCCAGTTCATGCAGTATATATGCGCATTGGCCTATCACAAGGGTAGTAAAAACGTTTGACTCTTTTTCTAGCTTTTCTTTCGATCGTGTTAGCCACAAAGTTACCGATTTTTTTTGTGGCTATGATCGAAACGGTTCGGCTGGCCAGCCAAATTTGGTTAAACTTTTTGTTACTGCATGGTTAAAGCTTTCCCGGGGGCCTTTTTGGCCAAAGCTTAATTGTTAAAATTTTTATTGTTGAATTGAATTTAATTAAATTGAATTGAGGCAATTAAAGCTGGTGAGCACGCCATTTAGGCTCTGGCCAACTGTGGGGCATAACATGTATGTTGCTAGGCATGTTGCTCAAAATTTATATTATATAAGTTGAGATATCGTAACAGCCTGTATATTTGTACATGAACGAGACATTATAAAGCTACAACAGAGTACATTTTGATAACCTATATAGGATTGTTACTGGTTACCGGACTTTTACTGTCTTTTTCAACGACTTTTTGAGCTCCCTGTGTTTTCGGATTGTGTATTTTTTATACTTGTAGAGGGGCGTGCATATCCATCTTAAGAGTTGCTACGATGGATCGATCGTTTAAATTCGGTTTCTGCATGTATTACTATGTATTACTACATTGCAACACAACATCTTTATGCTTGACGTCTGTCTATGCATGTGTCCGCCGACCGATGAATATGGTAGAATACGGCTCGATCCGAAAAACATCCCCAGGCCGGCTGGAGAAATCCTAAAATAAACTTCTATCATAAACTTTTAATTTAATTAAGCATTCTTGGTTCATCATAAGCCAGATGGATAAATGTCGCTGCCTTTGTTTGTTTAAGCAGTCAGAAACTGGACAAGGCCCGGGGGGGTCTAACCGTTTAGTGGTCTTTCTATGCGTAGCATAACGCGTAGCCGCTGGTGTAGCCGAATCGCCAGAATTGACAAAAAACAAAGTTTGTGTACGTCTCGACTGCACTGTAGTCTAAAATTCTTCGGCGCGCGATGCTCGCCCCATGCATATACAAACTGTCGGGTTTACGTCTACATACGTACGTATACAAACTGTTTCCATGTATATACGTATACGTACTTACGTACGTTCATGCAAGGCTTTTCCAAGCAAGTTTGCCGACGTTTGCTCCATCCGCCTGATCTGTCGTCCTTCACTTTTCACTTTTGAGTGAACCAAATATGTGACACTGCGCTTTTGTGTCGCAAACAACAGTCGATTTCCGAACTTGAAACAAGTCCACATGCTGATGCAACACGTTGCTTCGCTAGGGTCGGTCGGCATGTCGATCCCGTTCCTGTGAAAAATTGATAGTGTGATCGAATCAGAGAAGAAATCCACAAAGGAACTGGTTTTTCTAACTGTACGAGAGCGGATCTCCCGGGAATTTGTCGCGAAGGGGCTGATTGGTGGGCTGACTCCTTGCGTACCTTTTCGGTCACGCACTTCCTAGACAGAGTGTTGCGGTCTTCATGGATGAAAACATCGTGGACAGAGTGACCCGCCCCCCTTTTTTCTGCAGAAACGATTCCGGCTTGAGCAGTCAGACTCAGGCCCGTGCACAGAAGCGAGAGAGAGGCGACACCAAGAACAACACCCTCAACCAGACTGAACGAGAAAGGAGACAAGACAAACTCGATCAACAACATGCGTCGGGGTGTTGTTCTATCTTTTGTGGCAGTTTTTGTCGTACTTTTTGGTCAGCAAGATGTGCAAAATGAGCTGTGGTGAAATGCGTACCAATTGATGGCTTCAAAGCGAAAAAAGAAAGAACCCGCAGGAGCGAAGTATGCATGCCATACGCGGTGAGCTCTTGAAAACGCTGTTGCTATTACAATCTACAGTCTTATGTCTGCCTTGCGATTACCTGCACAGCATTACCTTACCAGCTGTGTTTTGCTGTTTTGGAGCACAATGAAGGATACCCCCCTGCCCTATGCACCCATGCAGATGACAAGCAAGCATATCATGTACCCCCCGTTGAAACTCTTCGATTTCCCTCTCTCTGCAGTTTGTTCAGTTTTTGTCTTCTCTCTCATCGCATGCATGTCCTCTTCCCCCCCTCTCGGTGCCTTTTTTTGTGTCCACCCTTGCATGGTCATCCTTGTGTTAGGGGGGTTCCGCCCCCCTGCACTAATTCTGGTTCTCTGAATCACGCAGTTGGTTTTCCTGTCAAAGTATAGTCACGGATTGCGTGTACACGCGTATCCCGACAGGTTCTCCTATATCTTTCTTTCAATTGACGCCTGCAGGCACTGTGAGCGTCTCTGGCACAGTATCACACACATTGTTTCCGCCTGCCGACATAGGAGCCGGGTCGGGCTGGCTCATGACTCTTGAGCATGTTCATCCTAATCCAATAACCTGGGTGTTCTTAAGAAACTATGTAGTAGACCCAGACAACCCCCTCAGCGTTTGCCCTGGATGGTATAAAGTACGCACAAATGCAGCATGGCATGGTGGACCGGACGCTGATGAACACCCAGAGATGGCCATGAGACCTCCAGGAGCCTTCGACAGACAAAATGGGGAGTACGGAGAACACGGAGGCAAAATTTGGGAGACGGGTTTTCCTGTCACGGGCAGGAACGAACCCGGGGAGTCCGCATCCTGGGTTGAAATTGAATTCCCGTGTGCAATTGTTCTAGACGAGTATGATATCCAGTCGCGGAACGATGGGCACGAGAATTTGATGCCCTGGAAGTTGTCGGTCCACGGAACTAACGATGGAATCAATTTGGTACCACTCGACTCATGGGAAGGCATAACGTGGCAAAACCATGGGGAGTGGAAAAATTTTGACTCCGATGAGACGATGGGCGCGTTTCTTCGGTTCAGATTCACAATACACAAGGTTCAAAATAAAAATGCTGCGCCTGCGAGCCTCGGGGACATTCAGTTGAAGGCATCCTCCTGGAACGGTCAATGAGTGGCTCAGCTATTTCCCCCTTCTCCCTCCCTCAGAAGGCTGCATGTCTATCTGCAGATTGTTAATTGTCCCAACACCAAGAGACACAGAGAGACAGAACCCAATTGCGACACGACGAGCCAGAGAAGGCAAGAACGAAGAACAAGCAGCTGTTAAACCATGCGAAAGGAGGGAGGCAAAGCAGAACCGTAGACAGGCCAAACTTGAGAGAGACACACAAACCGCAAGACCGACAGATGGTCAGACAGATAGACCGACAGACAAACAGAAAGGCTGGCAGGCTGCCAGGCAGGCAGACAGAAAGATGGCAAGGAAGCAAGAAAAAGCAGGCAGACAGACAGACAGACAGACGGACGGACGGACAGACGGACGGACGGACGGACGGACGGACAGACAGACAGACAGAAAGACAGAAGGAAGGAAAGAAAGCAAGCAAGAAAGAAGGACGGATTGACAAACAGATGATCGACAGCGACAGAAAGAAAGACAAGCTGAGAGACAGAAGGAGAGGCAGACGGCAGGGCGACCGATGGAGAGACAGACAGACGGATGAATGGATAAAAGGACAGACAGATGGACGACTACACACACATACACACACACACACACAGAGAGAGAGAGAGGGAGAGAGAGAGAGAGACGCGCAAGCGTGTCTCTTGAAAGTCGGTTCCATTACGCATTTCTCCCTCCTGTTTGTGCAGCCCTGCAATGGATCCCTCCTCTTGACATCGGCATCGGCAGCACTTGGCAGAAGTATCCCGCCCCCCGATTTGAGATGTACAAGGAATACACTGGATCTTTCTGTCCCGGAACTTACCGAATCGTCTCTGACAAAGATTGGCATCTCAATAACGCAGCCAATTTATTTGAAAGGTCAGAGATGCCTCTCAGCGGAGCTTTTGACTACGCGAACGATCCTGTAGCTGACGACGATGCTGACCAAACTGAACACTCCAATTACAAAGCCAAAGACAAGATCTGGACTCCGCAGAACCCAGGGGCGGTAGATCAGGAACCTTACATCGTTTTGGAACTGTATCTACCGTGTGACATCAAGGTATGGGGGTACGGAATTCAAGCCAGGGCTGAAGCTCCACTCGAGGGCCCCAGCAAGGGCGAGTTGTACTCTGGGAACCACTCTCACTGGACGGGGCTGCACGGTTACAGTTATGGACAGAGCGCTACCCCGAGAAATGCGTATGAAAACTCGGACAACAATCGCGTCCTTGACTTTTCCCACGTGACCTACAGGGGGGGGGGGTTCGGGAGCATCTTACGATTTGTGTTTAGGAGAAACTCAGAGTCGCAGGCTACTAGATTTTTGGGGTACTTGTCTCTGAAGAACCTACGTGTCCTGGCATTCGACTACAAAGGTGAGGAAGAGAGGAAACCCGCTCAGTGAGGGGCGCAAAAAAAAGAATTCTTCCACAATCTGTCTCTCTATCTCTTTCTCGGTCTGTGTGTCTGTTGACAGCGCATTCGTCTGCCTTGTGCGTGCCTCTCATTTGTCTCCTGGCCTCCTTCTTTTTCCATCTCTTTGCCCTTTTTTCTCGTCGGGCGTCTCTCTCTCTCTCTCTCTCTCTCTCTCTCTCTCTCTCCCTCTCTTTCCCTGCCCTCGCAGGGCTTGCTTTCTTTCAGTCTGGCGGTTTTTTTCCACTTTGTCTCTCTTTCAAGAAACGCAGACTCTATCCTTTATGTTCCTTCCTCCATAACTCGATAAGGGAAGGGCGCCCCGTCGCAGATGAGCTTTTTTTTTTCTCTGACCACGTGCCATTTGCGTGTGCATGAATGACACGTTATTTCTATCGCACAAATAATGGAGCGAATGAGTCGCTTACCAGAAGCTCATTAACTTGATGTCTCTCTATGCAGACCTCGACGAGTGCGTCTGTCTGTCTGTCTATCTGTGAGATCGTGTGGGCCTTCCTATGAGTATCCCTCAAATGTTTCCATGCAGACCTCGACGAGTGCGTCTGCGTGCGCGTCTGTCTGTCTGTCTGTCTGTCTGTCTATAAGACGATATAGACGATATAAGACGAAATCCCTCAAATGTTTCTATGCAGACCTCGACGAGTGCGTCTACCAGATCCACGACTGCTCAGGCAACGGCACATGTTCGAACACTGAAGGCAGCTTTGAATGCAATTGCAACACCGGGTACCAGACGAATGACAATGGGCTCACGTGCATCGGTCAGAGAAGGAGGGTCGGCTGTTCCATTGTACCCATTTCTACCCGCGACGCGAATGGCGCACTCTGATTGTGGTCTGAACAGGCACTCTTCAGGCTGCAGATCTTTCTCCACCTGCCGCCATGACATCCCACCGGCCCCCTCTTCCCCTACAGTACAGCCCCACTTGTTTTTGTCTTCGCTGTTGAATGACCGATAGTTTTCTCTCATGCGAGGTCGCCTTGAAGGAACTTTGACTGCTCTTCTTCTGTCACAAACTATTATTGGATTTCTGTGCTTTTCATCAGACGCCTCGCTCCCCCTCTTCCGTCTGTGTACGCAACCTGCCCGTGCTCGCAGAGGTTGACGACTGCCTCTTGGACACTCACAAGTGCCACCCCACGGCAACGTGCAACAATATCTGGGGGCAGCCGGGGAACGTCACGTGCGAATGTCCAGCTGGGTTGACCTTCGGGGGCGCCGATGGCATTCCGTGCATGCTGCCTCCGTGCGATTACACTTTTATTGCTGGAGGCCTGGAGCGCTTCCAGCTCTCAAACACGCCGTACCTCCTCAAAGTCAACAGGATTCCCCCTGCGTCGGGAAGCGCCAATGCGACTTGCGAGCACTTTCGAGTGATTGAAGGGTGGTCAGTAGTCCCACTAAGTGGTACTCATAAATTGGCAGGGCAATAGAGGGAATGAACACCCATTTTGAAACAGAGAAACTCGAAAGACTGGCACACAGGAACAACTTACGGACAGACAGACAGACAAACACGGAAAAATGGATGGGTGTATGAATACAAAGAAAGAGAGATGGGTAGACAGATAAAAAGGTAGATAGATAGACAAATCACACACACACACACACACACACACACACAGAGAGACAGAGAGACAGAGAGAGAGTGAGAGGGGGAGAAGGAGCAGGAGAAGGAGAAGGAGAGGAAGAGAGAAAGAGAATTAAAGAGAGCCAGAATGAAGGAACCAGACCAAACTGAGGTTGCAAGATAACAAAAGAAAGAAAGAAGCAGACGAAAAAATGAAGCAAGGAAGGAACAAAACACAAAGAAAGAAAGGGAGGAAAAAGGGAAGGAAGGAAGGAAGGAAGGAAGGAAGGAAGTGGATGACGACAGGCAAGCTCACACGTGTCGCTCCCTCTCGTGCCCTTCTTCTTGCTTTTCCCATTCTTGGTTCGTTCAGGGGACGTAGCTGCCAAGACTTTGGGGCACCGACTGTGCCGGCATTCAATGCTACAGGCTTCACAGGACTCGCCGGGAACGTTCTAACATTTGAGCCCTGGAAGTACGTCCCTGCGTCTGAATATGTTTTTGCTCTCGAAAATGCATGTGCTCTCTTGTTTCAGTCTTCCTAATGACTCCTTCAGTTCGTGCTTGGCCTGGCACCTTTTTTCTGTGCTGTCTCTATTTCTGGGAATAAGTGTTTTGTGCCTGTACAATCTCCTCTTACTTCGCTTTTCGTATCCCCTTCTTTTTTGTCTTTGTTCTCGTCGTTCTCTCTCGCGGTTTTCTCCCTCTCCCACTGTTTCTTCCTTTCTTCCTCCCCCCCCCCCCCCCNCCCCCCCCCCCCCCCTCTGTGTGTGTGTGTGTGTGTGTGTGTGTGAAACGGAAAGTGTTGCGTCGCTCTAGCTGCTTCAGGTCGCCCCTTTTTGTGTTTTTTGGCCTCTTTCTTCGTTGCTATCTTTCTGCCCTGTACCTCAATTTTATCCAGCAGCTTGTCTACTTTCTTCGTAAAAATGAATCTTCTCTGTTCTATTCTTTGCTGTCCGTGGACGGGACGGTGGTTCCTCTTTCAGGATGAGAGCTCGGGGTAGCTTCTATCTTTGCAATGACATCTTCAACCAATTCTGGATGGGGGGATCAGGTCGGTACTGCTGCATTGCTTCCCTTTGCGGTTCAATTTCTTGGGTTGCCATCGTCTGAACATTGTTTTCTTGACAATTTGCGACAAAAACGCACTGCAAAGTGCCGATCGAGAGACACATTATACTTGATGATGCGACAGATTTGCTTTTCGTTACACTGTTCTCTCTCGCCTTTTGGCCAACTGTTTCTCCAAGAGGGCCTTCCGTAAGGATACACACACATAGTCATAAGGGATTGCTTTAGTCACCCAGTTGCTGTTCTGATGCTGTTTTCAGACATCGTGACTCACACAGCCACACTCAGCTTCGGTATCGTGCAATGGATCCTCCCTGGAACAAACTATTTCCGAAGGCCCGATGGTACTTGGGTGAACTTTGGTAGTCGACTGGTGGACTCTCAAGCGATCATCGTTAATGGATTCACACATCCAACATGCGATCTTCCGGTCAGCATGCACTCAGTCATCTGCCGAGGCAATTCAGTCTGAGAGAGACATCAGATAGCGAATGGAAAACTCGCTCTCGTTTCTTGTTTGGTTTCTTTGCCCACGGACTTGAATCGAAACTTGCTCCCCTCAAAGTGCTTTCAGTCAGGCCTAATGCGTGTGTGGCCCATCCGTTTGCAGCTCACGCATGCTGAAATCTGCTGTCTCCTTCTGCGCGAACGTTGATATATGCCTGCAGGACTCATACGACATCAGCGACAGCGCTTTCGAGAAGGCGACTCGGGGAAGCAACTCATGGACGAATTGGATCAGTCCGGCAACTTTCAAAGTCCCAAAGGGCCTCTGGAGGGTCGGTCGGTCCGTAGACCTCATGCATCTGTCGAGCCACGCATCGATCTGCGTAGCATCTACATGTGCAAAAGGACACGAAAGGGTCTCTGTCCACACACTACATGCAGCACCGTCGGGCCAGGGATTGCAGGGGTCGCTGAAGGCTGATTGACTTTGTTGCATTGTGTGTCTGCGCATCAGCTGTGCCGTTCGTGCTTTACTTTTGACTTTTTCTCTCTGTTCTCGCCTCCTTGTGTGATTGCAGATTTGTATGTGTTACTACCAGCAGCGGAAGGAGGCATTCCCAGACTCCACTCCCTGCCAGAGGGCCTCCGATTTCTCCGAGCCCCTCGCAGAAATCGACTCTCAGGGAGACGAAGGACCCTTCCCCCCTCTCTACCTCGCACAAGACAGGCCCACAGGATGGATAAACGGGGGTCACGAGTGGTGGCAGTACTTGCAGGAGTACATCGACACGAGAGTGTACAGAAACACACCCTTCTGCTTCTACGGGAAGACGCTCACTGCAACTGGCCTCCTCAGGGTGGGTCGATCTGGTCACAAGGGAAAAATGCAATCTCAAGAGTAGAGAGAAAGAGACAGGATGCGGCAGAACGATGAAGCAAAACCGATTAAGAAGAGGAGAGAAGAAGGAAGACGTTGAACCACACACATACCGAGCACAAAAGACAAAACTGAGCTTCAAAAGAGATTGTGGGAAACAGAGTTTAGTCGTCGACCCTTCCATTTCGGTGGTCTGCCTGTCACAGAGGCACAGGCATCATTCATCTTCCAGGCCGCTACCGGAACACAAGGAATTTTTTTCATCCTGTTCTTCCCAATTTTGTTTGTGCGTGTGAGAATGCGTCTGCAGGTGACGCCCCTCAGTTTCCGAATCGAAGACGAAGATGCGGGATGGATGAAGTATGGGAGGTGAGTCAGAGAACAGACGGCTGCTTTCGCTCTCGTTTGCGTTCACTCGTCTTCAGAGCATTTTGATGATGCGCTTTCAACATACAGGACCCACAGAGAGGGACACATAGAGACTCTGTCTAATGGTAAAACGTCAAATGATCGAGCATATAAACAGAATCGAGAATTTGCTGACACGGACATACACACCCAAGCTCTTGCGTACGCACATGCATCCAACGGTAGGTGAATGGTTCATCACTGAGGCGCAACTGCTCACCAGCGCCCTAGCTGCATTCATCTCTGCAGAAGTGACAGCTCCCCTGTTCCCCCCGACATCGAGCTGACAGCGCCCGAAGTAGGGTGGAACCACACGCACGCGATCAGGATCGAAAACGGGCATGTGATCGACATGCTTTGCGGGACCGTCAAGGTCTATTACAGGGGTGCATACTCTCTCCAGTGGAAGGCTGCTGTGAATGAGACCAAGTGGTTGGATGCGGTGCTTCTGCAAGCTGCTGGTGAGTGAGTGAGTGAGTTCATGTGAGCAGGTCCGGTCGCGGACTTCAGCCACTGGAGACAGCCGTTGGTCTTTTTTTCCGGATGGTGGAGGCTCTGAAGGAGTGCGTTTGTGTGTTCTTCTTTCTTCCCTTGCTTCCCGAAAATGATCAATCTGCCTCTTTTCTCGCGCCTCATGCTTGAATTGCTGTCTTATCTTCCATCATTTTGCTTCATTCTGCTTTTGTGTCGATGTCTGATATTTTATTTCTTTTTTTTTGCGTTGCAGGCCCGTACCCTGGGCTTGCAGACGGTGGGCAGGTGAAATTCCAAACGCATACAGAGAACAGAGTAACGATTGCGTTTGACCTTGGCTGGTTTAACCGAAACTATGGAGAGGGCGTCTCCAAATTTATGTGAGTCTGTCGGGAAGAATGGGGGGGATGAGTGGAGTGGAGTGGAGTGCGTGGGTGGGTCTGGATTGACAGTTGCTTGGCAAAATGGAAAGGGAGAGAAGAGATGAATGCAGAAGTGGGCGACTCAGTTTCTTTGTGCCCCCTTTTTCCTCTTTCCCCGGTGTGCTCTCCTTTCATTTCTTGTTTTTCCTTCAGCACGCGCAGTAGTATGTACATCACATCGAATTGTCATAAATCGCTCTTTTTGACTATCTGGGTCGCCCTGTCGCGCTGGTACATGCAGGGGCGCTTTGGCGCTTTCACGTGGAGAGTGTGGGGATCTCTCGACAGGCCAGATGGTGCGCATTCACACACAGGCCATCCACGAGAGAATCACGGCCGGGAGCACAACGACCGTCGACAATGTCCGCTACTGCCGAAGGGCGGAAGGATCTGTGAATGTGACGGATGACGTAGTAAAAAACACCTGGGAGAGAATTGGGGACGAAAGCATCGTTTCCACAGTTTGCGAACAGGCATCTTTCTACGCTCACTTTCAGGTCAGTGTCAAGTTCAAGCACCTCGATTAAGCATCGTTGGGCAAAGTCTGAAGACAAGAAGCCTGCGTTGTTTGGATGAAGTGTGCTGTGGATGCCTGGCCCAGCAATCACTCGCTTTCACTCTTGAGCGTCGCGTCTCCAGACAGAAGTACCCGAAGTCACCCTCTGAACTTCCAAAGGCACTCCTTCTCAGCCATGCTTGTCATCTTGCAAGCCCCTGAACAATGTCAGCTTGGACGCTCTTATGTCGGAATTCTTTCTTCCCGGGTTTGCGCTGATAGTCAGAGGATGGAAAACGAATCTTTCTTTATCACTTTCCTCTTTTTCTCTTTTTGTCTTGATTGCAGGGCACCGGGGTTGGCAAGCTCTGCTGGTGTGGGGACGCAGCTTGCGAGTCCAGGGATGTAGATATTTCCCTCTTCAAGACGTACATACAGGATGTGAACCTTGGAGGTCGGTGCTGAAATTTGGTTCACTTCACCATCGGTTTGGCCCTCATCGTAAATAAGTCTTTTGTGTGTAATTGAGGAGAATAACGGAGGCAACTCGTAACCTGCATGTGTCTCTTCTTTTCGGCCCATGAGAATCACTCAGTCAGTTGATGAACAGACAACATGTGATACCGGCTGCTTTTTTGAGTCACTGAGTCGGCAAAGTGTGTTCAGAAAGGCCTTGCGCGACTCTCTGAATTGATTCTCATTGGCAGCTTTCTGTGGTGAGACGATTAGTGCTCGATGATATTGTGCGTCTAACTGCAGGCCCGGTAGTCGGACAGAAGAAAAACGTGGTGGCAGGGGAAGAGTTCGACATCACACTTCCATGGACAGGAACAGGAAAGTTTCGGCCGAGCGAGTCGAACAGAGTCCGCATCATCCCCGGCTCCTCTACGTGCGCCTCGTCCCATGAACTGACCTCTCAACTCTCATGGACGAACAAACTTGACAACGTTACGACCACAAAAACACATACCAGGGCGATGCATCCCACAAAGCACGATGGAGGTCCGTACGTTCAAGTGTCTTCTCTTTCGTGCGTGCCAATCCGTAGAGGTGATGCAATTCGTGGAATTTCTTTCTTGCGCTTTTCGTTCATCTCTGCCTCCGTTCATGTAGACTAGGACTCCTTCTGGATTCGGATGTTGCTGCGGTTTTCATCGTTTCTTTCTGCTCTCGCCAGCCTTCGCGTTCTCTCTACAGCCTCCTTTCTGCTATCGCCAGCCTTCGCGTTCTACAGCCTCCTTTCTGCTATCGCCAGCCTTCGCGTTCTCTCTACAGCCTCCTTTCTGCTATCGCCAGCCTTCGCGTTCTACAGCCTCCTTTCTGCTATCGCGAGCCTTCGCGTTCTACAGCCTCCTCTCTGCTATCGCCAGCCTTCGCGTTCTCTCTACAGCCTCCTCCCTTTCTACTCTCTCATCGGACGACTTTGAAAAAAGGCGGCAGATCATCAAGAAATCATTTCATGCACGTGTTTCTGTTTTCAGGGATGTGGGCCTTCTGTAACGACACGTCTGCACAAGTAGCACATTTGGGAAGGACCAAAGTGCAGGACGTTCATTGGAAGAGTAATCGACACACCATCCAAACGAGTGCGGCGTGTCAAATGATCAGCGGAGTTCCTCATTCGCTAGATACGGCCCAAGAGGTCAACTGTGACGGTTTGGGGCTCTGTCACGATTCTGGGTCCGAGGGGTGCAACAGTTGGCAGCCGGAGGTCAATTGTCCTCAGCGAATGTCCTCGAGGACGAAGCAGGCACCGATGTTCTACTTTGATGGATACACGTCAGTCTTTCGGTGCTGGAGAAAGACAGGAATCAAATCATGCACATGCGTGGGTGTGGCTGCTTTTGAGTTTCTAGGGAAAGCAAGCCACAGAAGAGCCCAAGCAGGCTTTAGAAACAACAGGCAGGCCTCACAAGAACGAAAACACAAAACAAGATTCGTACACACAGCAGAGAGATGGCAGGTGCATGGCTGTTTTGGGGCTGCCGCAAAAATGCATGCACAGTAGAATCCCTTCCTCATCATTCCGCCTCCATCCCTCTGGGTGTGACTTCCCTCCTTTCACATATGAATGTGATCCATGAAGATCGAGAAGATTGACTGTCTGTATCCGAAATACCGGCCTGCCTGCCTGCAGTTGTATGTCCTGGCCTTGCTTGACCCTGAAGGATCTCATCCTCACAGATCAAAGCTTCTGTACAAGCGTCCTTCGAGGGAAAGTGGCTGCCAACTCTGTCAGTCAGTCAGTCTAGACTCTGAACTAGACTGCCTGGATGTGTCTTTTTCGTCTGTCTTCCCTTTTCGTTGAGCACGCTCGTGCTTTGTGCACAGCCACCTTATTCCGTCTGATTCTTGTTTGTGTCTTCCGATCATTTTCTTCCCTAGGTTTCGCACGAATCTGGAAAGCTAAATTAAATTTTGTTCCACAGGAAAGTTGATCCACAATCTTGAAGGTACCTGTTTTGTTTTGCACGTGCACGTCGTCTCTGTTGTCTCCACTAGGGGCAGGACCGTCCAAAATACGAAAGAAGGCTGGTTCCACTGGCATGCAACCCTTTTCGCGTGCCCAGTTGACAAGATACTCGTCACCCCCGCCTGCTCGCACCGTATAACATGATACAGGAACTTCCAAAATACCAAGACGCTGCGAGAATCCAGAAGGGACACTATGCTGGATGCTACGTCCGACTGAAAACCACAGGGCGATTTGGTTTCGCACCTCGTTCCAGGAGGTGTCCGGGAGGTCATGATGCTGCTGTCCGAATGAGCGTTATCATCACAGGGCACAGACCCTCAGAAGAATCAGACATCCAAGCAGAGGCAGAGTGTGACAAGCTCGGGGGCACATACTCTGAGGAGCTGTGTTATCTTCGAATCTGCCCGCGTCAGAGCAGTGAGTGAGTCTTTTTCTTTCAAGCCCATAGGCAGGCACACACACACACACACACACACACACACATACACACACACACACACACACACACACACACACTCACACACACATACTCTTCGAATCTGCGCGCGTCAGAGCAGTGAGTAAGTCTTGCAGTGCTCTTAATTGTGAAAGCGAGTCGAATTTATGCCGACCTCTGCGCGATCTCTTTGTGTTCTGTTTCGCCGAATGATACATAGCACCCAAAACAAGCAGACAGCTGTCAGTCAGTAAGTCAGTCCGTCAGTCAGTCAGAGAGTCAGTCATCCACTTATTTTGTCAATCAAGCAGTAAGGCAGTCCGTCAGCCACTGTTTCTGTCGATCGATCAGTCAGCCACTCAGTCTGTATTTATTCACGATGTTATCCGACGCCGCTTCTTTTTCTTTTGAGGACACTCAGGATGGTCGTCATGTTACAGCAACAGGACTACGCAACGTATACGCACAGTCAAGCAACAAAGGGGCGTGGACGAAGCCGAAAACGGTTTGAGATGTAGAGAAAAGGGGAGACACGGTGATCACCAGTCCTTTCTTGTTTTTTCTTTTCTCTTTTACTTAAATTCTGCAGCTGACAGCCAACAGGTTCCTTTTCTTCAGTTCTCTGGCGGTGAAGGAATCCAAGACAATTGGCACACCTGGGACTACTATGAGCACATGTGCAAACAGAGAGGCCTGCGTTTGTGCAACGTCGACGAGGTGAGAAGAAAGAACAGCTACCAAGACAGCACGCTGCGACTTGATCGATTTGACGATGTGTGGGTGAACTATTGGTACAATGGGTGGTGGACTGAAGGTGACGACAAGACCGCCAACTATGTTCCTGTGTGGCGAGATCCAAAGCCAGGGGTGGATCACTCCTACAGACGCGGAAGGATTTGGTGGAACATGCGCATGAAGCATTATTGGATCTTTACTGGCCTGAGTGGATACTGGAGCGTCCACGACGCCACCGATAATATGATCCACTGTACAGACTCGGACGTCCGTCGATTTTCTTTTTTTTGTATGTGAGAGAGGGCTTTCTTTCTTTTCATTCGCTCTTGAACATTCTTTTTTGCCCTTCTCTTTTTTTGCTCCCCACCTCTCTTTCGCAATCTTTCGGTTGCTTTCTTTATTTCTCTCTCTCTCTCTCTCTCTCTCTCTCTCTCTTTCTTTCTTTCTTTCTTTCTTTCTTTCTTTCTTTTTTGTTCTTTTGCTGAAGCCATTTCTTTTCTTGACATTTTTCCTTTGCTCATTATTCATTCGCTGCTTCTTTGGTCAATGCTGGTGGTACTTCCTTGGGGCTTTCCGTTTTTTTGCCCCCCCCCNCTCTCTCTCTCTTTCACACACACACACACACACACACACACAGAGACAGACAGAGAGAGAGAGAGAGAGAGAGAGAGAGAGAGACGCGCAATCTCTCTCTCTGACTCTCTCTCTCTCGCTCTCTCTCTCCCCGCTTAATTTTCTATCTTCCCTGCCCTCTTGCTCCTGCGCTTTCCCGTTTTGACCCCTCTCTTTTCTTTTTGACTTCTCTCTCGTTGCATCTTTTTCTATTCGCGCTTTTGTCTGCTTCTCGCCGTTGTTTTCTTCCTCTCGCCACCTTCTTTTTTTCGACTCTCTGCCCTTCTTTGCCACATAATTGTTCGACATTCTAGCAACATGCGCTTGTAGTAGGCAATTTTCCTGTGTACCCTCGTGGCGTTTGATTCGCATGTAATTTGTAATTAAATGGCTGCAGGCTTGTCGCGTCCCCTGGTCGAATCACTGGGACCTCGCCCAGAATTCAGACCCAAAATACCAGCATTGGAACGTCTTCTGTTGTTCAGACTCTCAAAGTGAGTCTATGAAGTTCGCCCATTCCATAACTCTCTCGATGCAAAACTGGCACATTCATTCCATATTTGCTGCATTGATGCACACTTGCGTATTTCGATGAGCAGACGCGCCCTTTCATCGGTCGGTTGGGGGACAACTTCGCTTTCACGTTGCTCTGTTTCACTTCCGGTTTTTTTATTCAAGTACAATGAGCGACGAACTCGAGTGATGCTGCAGTGTGCTTTGGTGTCGACGCTGCCTCGTGTTCCTAGAACTTGATCGGAATGGGATGTCTGGATAGCGTTTTTGTTTGACGCAGAAGGTTCTCCTGGTGGTATAAGGGCACACACCGAAGACTATTTAAATTTGCACGGGTTCCCCACCATCCACGTTTAAAGCAGAAAAGGACTGACAGCCTAGTAGAAAAGTCAGCGTTTCTCCCCCGGCTCTCATGTACCTTCCTGCATGTACGTGTATCTATTTCTCTTTTTGTGTCGTGACTCCTGGGTGATCGACCGCGTGTGCAGACCTTCAAATTAAATCCGACGACAAGATCCGATTCTACCCGTGGAATCCCCGCCTCGCAAATTCTGAGAGAACCAATTGGCTAGCCTCCCAGACTTGCACCGATAAGGGCTTGGCTTTATGTACACTTGACGAACTGGGGGCAGGCAACAGATTGGGAGGTCCGTGGAACCCCACCGCATCTTCTCAGCTGGACCAACCGAGTTCGGGATGCGACGGCACGAACTTATGCACTTTGCCCTCCGCTCCGACTTGGCTCGAAAAGTACGGTCAGGGTCACCGCTGGAGACTGAAGAGGATTAGCCCCCCAAGTGTGAGGGGAAATGCCATTGGCTGTTGCTCAAAGAATCGTCAGTCGATTTGATGTGTTTTTGCACCCATTAGGGAGTCCTTCTGCAGTGTGTGAATGACGCGTTGCAGCAGGACATAGCGGACAATGATCACTCACGACACAGATCGGAAATCAGTGTTGAATCAGTATGCCTCTCGATCAATCAACTCGCAAGTGTTTTCCATCGTTGTTTTCGCTGTGCAGTAAGGACGTTTGTGTACGCGCATGCATTTGTCGATGTGTGTATGTGTTTGTGAACATGTTCATGTGTGCGTCTGCCTGTGTGCCTCTCTCTGTTTCTCTCTCTCTCTCTCTCTTTCTTTCTCTTTGTGCGTGTGTGTGTGTGTATGTGTGTGTGTGTGTGTGTGTGTGTGTGTGCATGTCTGTGTGCGCGTCTGTGTGTGTCTGTGTGTGTGCGTGCGTGCGTTTCTGTGTGTGCTGATGTGGTGTTGCGGAAAATCGTTGGGAGGGGCTCTCACTTGACTGTAATACATGAAAATAGATTGCTGTGTGCAGACGTCACTATGATTGACATACTGCCTCGCTTTACTTTTCGAAGTTTTCTCTTAGTCACGTGTTTGCATCCCTCCGTAAGTGCATCATGTATCGTAAAAAATTGCAGCCGGAGTGTACTTTTTGGATGAGGGCGGGGGCCAACAGTACCACTCCAACCACGTCTGGCACTGTAAATCCAAGGGGCTGAAGCTCTGCAGCTACGAAGAGATTTGCGGGCGAAGCAAGCTTTGGACTACAGACGGGACAAACTACAGGGACAGAAAGGGGGGGACCATCTGGAGAAGAAAACGGACTATTGCTGCCATCGAGGGCGGCAAATGGGTGGTGCTGGAGGGCGAATGGGATGCCCATGAGGACTGCAAGCAAAAACCTCTGAGCGAAATCAGTTATTGGAGCGACATTCGGCACTACTGCTGCCCAATTCCAGGTGAGGCTGCTACAATAAGGGGTACATGACGTCGTCTGTTTTTCTCTCCGATTTCAGATTAAGCAAAACAAAAACAGTCTGAATGCATGTCAACATTTCCATTTCGGTGTTCGGATCTTGAATGGACACCGCAAAGCTTGCAGGAAGGTTTTCTGTGCATGTGGCTTTGCTTCTTTCTCCCATTTTTGATTTTGACTGAGTTTTTTGGTCTCTCGGGGAGTCGTTTGAATTGCGTACCAGACATCTGGGCGATTCTTCTTTGTCTTTCTGTCTCTCTCTCTCTAATCGTCAAGCGGTTTCTGATTGCTTGGGTCATATGGATAGTGTGCTGTTCCTTCCTTTCCGCATTCGTGCCCTCCTGCCTTCCTGCCAACCTTGCTTCTTTCCTCTCACTTCTTTCGCTCCTTTGCTCCTTCGTCTTCTCTTTCTTTTTTGCTCCCTCTTCCTTTGTCTCTCTCTCTCTCTCTCTCTCTCTCTCTCCCTCGCTCTCTCTCTCTCTTTTGTTTCTTTCTTTTTTCCTTTCTTTTTTCTTTGTCTCATTCCTTCCTCTTCCTTTCTTCCGTCCGCTGTTTCTTCTTTCCCGCAAATCATTCTTCCTGCCCGATTTCCCCCCAATCGATTATAAGTCACTCACTCTGTCCTTTCTCTCCTTTGTTTCTGTTGCTCCTCAGCTGTCGCCCTTCCAGAGGACGTCGTAGAGGCGAGTTCGAATCGCAAGGAACTGAACGTGGAAAGGCTGACGATCCATAGGGCGGGTCACTACAAGGTGTGCTGGTGCGCGGACCAAACTGACGAAGAACGGTGCTCGCCCATGATGGACGGCACCTTTGCCCGCGGGTACGAGTCTCTGCTAGGCTCAGGGGACGCATCAGACCCTGACAGTGCGAGGGACCACTACGTGGATATCTACGTGGCAGGTCTGTCGGTCGGTTGCTTGGAAGGTCTGGTTGGTTGGCTCATTGGTTCGTTGGTTGGCTGATTGTTTGGTGGGGTGCATGCTTGATTGGTTCGTTGGTTGGCAGGTTGTTCGATTGGTTGGTTGGTTGGCTGGTTTGTTGTCCGCTTGCTCTAGTATTTTCGCTTTGACCGCTTTTTCGCGTTTTTTTTCTCTCTGTGTGTGCATTCTTTTGGATTGGCTCTTCACACCATTTTGTGTACGTCGATATTGTACAGGCTTAGCCTCTGGCAAGAATGGAAAGCGACATGCCTTTCACCTCTTTGCAGGACCACACGTTTCAGAGAAGCCGACCCTCGCGGTGCAGACACTTGTGGAGAACGCTGCCGGAGAGACACTGCAGAAACGGACATTTCCCCTCACAGTGAATTTGACATCTGCCAAGCCAGTTGTGGAAGAGCGGGGCCTGGGCGTTTTGACGAACCAGACGGACTTTGTGTTCTTCACGCTTTCCGATAACGACTGTTTCAACATCAGTCAGGGTCTTGCCAGCACGCCCACCCACTACTACAGCTCCAAAGACTACCTTTCCATGGACACCCCCAAGACCACTGAAGGAACACCGTTGGACCTGTTCGATGCAGCCGATAACGTCACAGGGGTTGACGCACGCCTCACCTACAGTCCTGACGCCTACTTCCCCTATCCGAAGCAAATCCAGATGTGTTGGTGCTTTGACGGTACGGACAAAATAGACTGTTCGGTCACCGTGGGCGACACGCTCATCAGAGGTCAGCATGAGAGTCAGGCAGGAAGAGAAGAGAAGAGAAGAGAAGAGAAGAGAAGATCGAGAAGAAAGGACTCATATTCCACAAAATGAAAAATGTTTCTTTGTGCGTTTTACGGATGTTCGTCCCTGCGGTCCTCACTGAGAGCAGAGGTTCACAGCTTTTGCCGATCATTTTGCAATTCAGAAGGTCACATTCGGTCTTCGCCATATTTGGATAAATTTTTCTTTTTGGGACGTGAAATACTTGTTCGCGTTAATGGCTGAATTCAACGTTTTCAGGCCTACCAACCATGAACGTTCACCGTCATGGAGGGACCGCAGGCCACGCGACCCCGTGGTTGATGAGTCAAAAAGAGAACTTTCCTTCCATAGACCCCAACCCCCCCCGCTACTGGTCCAAACTGAAGACACCTGAGGACTCCTCCAGCCCAAACCCTGACAGCAGGAGACTTGAGGGAAGCACAGAAGTGGAGGTGAAAAGCCGGCTGGGAATGGCTGAGGAACTGAGCACAGGTAAGAGAAGAGCTTCCGTCCGTTTTTGATATGTCGCGTCGTGTGTCGACACTTTGAAATTCAATGCTGTCGACGTTCCTACCTGTCTGTCGGTCCACTCGTTTGTCCACCGAGTTCTTCTTTCTTTAAGCTTCTCTCTGTCTAGATTTCTTCTTCCGTTTTTTCTGTCTCGATACTATCGCTGCGGTTTCTCGTCCTTCCACACTTGCAAGATTAGAATGCCGCCTTTTGTTTACCCCCATCCCGTTTTCCTTCGCAGAACCACCAGACGACTCTATCGGACATGAGAGAAGTCCAGATGACGAGACAGTAACAGAAAAGGACAGCGAAGATGCGGAGGACTGGGAAGAGATCCGAGGGGGTTCGGAGTATGGAGGAGAGAATGAAGCTGCAGAAGGGGGGGCGATGAGACGCCGGCTTTCAAGCCATATACGGGAGACTCCTGAACAATTCCTTGGCTACGTGTACGAAAAATGGTGGTATCAGAATGGGGTCAGTAGACAAACTTTGTATGACAAATGGTGGTATCACAATGGTGTCAGTAGACAAACTACCACCGTTTAGCCAGATGTGCGTCGTTTCATTATTGCACACAATCGTGCTTGCATATGCTTTCACTGTGCTGAAAGAAAAGTGCTTTTTCACGACCGACGAAAACACATAAAGAGGCCGGGGGCTCACATGCTCTGCGTCTCATTCACGCATGTCTCCCGAGCGCTCATGTGTGCGAAAACCTTCTAAGTATTCATTCACGTTTTTTCTCCATGCTTGTGAAAAAGTCCTTCTTTTTTTTTTATTCGTCCAGTCTTTTCTGTTTGAAACTTTCACTGCCGAAATCGTTGTGGACGATAAATGGGCGCGTGCAGGTCTGGAGGGTGTGGATCTACTTACAGGAGAAGGAAGGCGGGTGGGACGCCTCGGGCAGCGGTACGCCCTCAGCACACACAGCACCTTTCCACAGATCAGACAGAGTGGCGGTATTTGCAGATCCTCACACATGCGGTCAGAATGAGACTTCCTGGCCCTTTCTGGACCCCTACAGAAATCACACTGCGGGAGATGACGTCGTGGCGCACACAAGGACTTCCACGGCCTCCACAGGTACCGGCGTCTTTAAAGAATCAAAGGTTGGTCTGCAGGATCGAGTGTGGTTCAGCGTTTTCATGTTCGGTTCACTTGGTCGGTCAGTAGGTCCTGCGTTCCTTTTTTTCTTCTCTCGCAATATCCAACTGTTCCCCTATCACTTGAGAAGGATACTCACGTCCTTTAAGATAGGGATTGCCATATGATGAGGCCTGCCCACCGAGATACATCAAATTCCTTCCTTCATCATCTGCATAATGCATCGATCCTCTCTTAGTTCTGTCTCTGGAGCACCTTCTTCATCTGCTCCTTGCGTGCAAATGCATGCATGATGCTGCAGAATTCACTTTTTGTGCAAGAGGGGTACATTCATACACAGCAGCATTACTATGCTGACTTCTATATGTGGAGCGTCGAGAAGTTCCAGGTCCGTGTGTCTCTTTGTGTTTTCTTTCCGTCTATACCCGTGCTCTCTCATGTCAGCTGAGCGACCCCGTCGTTCTTTTGTCTTTTGCCTCTGATGTACATGGAGCGAAGGAGGAGAACGAAAGAAACAGATTGCCTGTCGATGTGCCTTTCCAGCTATCTTTTTGTCTGTGTTCATAAGCACCAGTTGCATTTCGACGATCTGCCTGTTTCTCTGTGCCTCCATCTGTCTCTCCGTCTGTCTTTGCCTGTTTGCCTTCCTGCCTGTCCGTCCGTCTGTGAAGAAAAACATATTATGTCTGTCCTTCTGTCTCTCTTCCGGTCAGTAAACCTTTGTTGAAGTGTCACTCTACAAATAGGCGCCTACGAGAGCCTTGCCTTCGTTCCTCAGATCAGAGACAAGCGGAAAGGTTTTCTGTTCCCATGAAATGTCTCTTTGGGGGGCACTGGATTGATTTACTCTGCAAAGATGAAGAAAGAGCATGCATTCGGGTAACTGAATGCAACATTGAGGACTGATCTGGGACTTTCACAGCGAATGAAATGCAATTATGTTTGTGTGGGTGAATGCAGGACACGATTGTCTGTTTCTGTCCCGGTACTCTGTATCCCTGTGAGAAGGCCCAGGACTTCGCGTTCTACCTGGGCAAGCTTGGCATATCAGGTCTGTACGTCAAGGTTGTTTTCTCTCTCTCTCTCTCTCTCTCTCTTCTCTCTCTTCTCTCTCCGTGAATGAATGAACAAACGAATGAATGTCTAATTTGTGCTGGTAGAGAATCACAAGTTTCCAGGTGCCCACTTCAGGCAAAAGCAGACTTGCGATCGTAGCATTCAGTCGAATCAATTTGCATGAAATTAACACAACATGAACTGTCCGCGCACCGTCACTCCAGCTGCAGACCCGAAAATTGTTGCCTTGTTTGAGACTCTGTTGGTAGGATCAACATTCACATGACAATATCCACTCCGACCAAAACCGGAAGAAAAAAAATATTCAAGTGGTTTCTTTCCATCCTCTACCCCCCTGCAGGCCCTCAATACCGTGTCATCTTCTCCCGGCCCCATCAGCCTCTAGCTGTGCACATGCACTTCAACGTGCGGGAGGAGGAGGTCGTCAACAAAGCGTACTTTTGGCCTGGCAACACCGTGCAATTTCGTCACGTCGATCTAGGCGAAGACTGCAACAGTAACGATCTCGACTGGGAGTGGAGCAGTGGGAAGCGCCTTCACTCTCTGTTGTATTGCGATCCGGAGCGATGCACGCCATCAGGTTGCGTCAATCCAATGGTTGACACCTGCACCCCCCGCACTACTGCTGACTTCACCGACACATTCAAGCAGGGAACTGAAGAGACGGAACTGAACCAGCAATTGATCAACGTCCCTTTTGTATTGTGGGGACGCATCTACCGAGACATCAAAGTCACAAAACCACTCGCTGTGTGCTACAGAAACACCGAAGCAGGCACAACGTACCCGACTTGGCAATACCACAGCAAAGCGAGGGTGGCAGACGTTCTCATTAGGGGTCAGCGTTGTTCCATTTAAGTAGATAAATACATGCTCCTCCTTCCCAATTGCGGGAGTTTCCGCTTTCCTCACGAATTGATGCAGTGGCTCACGGCCCAGGAATTTGCTTACAGTCTCTTAGAGTCATCTGTCTCTTTCCTAGCTTTCCGTGTGTGCCCATCCAGCCGGCTGAGTGTCTTTCTGCCTATTTCTTCTTCATTTCTTCTTCCCGCTCTCTCACAGTCAAGTTCTCTCTCTCTCTCTGTGTGTGTGTGTGTGTGTGTGTGTGTGTGTTGCTATGTTACGTATCCGTCGGATTTATTTGGTATCAATAGAAGCATGACATCAGCATTAAGTTCTGATGGACTTTCAGTTCTTCTCCCCTCTCCTGCCCACTCCCCCCCCTTCCACGCATGCATGCAGGACCCATTTGGGAAGGGCCCAGCACTGCCGGGGTCCCTCGGGACCTAACCTTCCCCGACGGTCTCCCGACGACCTTCAGTCCCTTCCGAGTTCGCCTCTATGGGACCGGCTTCCTCCCCACCTCCCACATCATCTTCATTCCAGACACAGACAATTGCGGACAACTGGTCAGTCAGTCAGTCAGCCACTCAGTCTTAACCTCCATCGCGGTTCGCATTTGTCCACTCACTCATTTCACCCCTTCTTTCCTTCTCCTGCTTGTTGGTTCTCGTTCCTGCAGGTTCCAAAATACAAAGAGGAGAGGGAAAAACCCCTCGTGCTGAAAAGAGGCCTCGATCTGGCAGAGTGAGTGCATGAGCGTATACACGCTTCCATGTACACACACACACACATCTATAAATACACATACATACATACATACATGCATGCATACATACATACATTCATACATACATACGCTCAACCACACAGTCTCGTACTCGCAGCTGGACCGACAGAAGCTTGGACAGAGGGCGACCAGCAGTAAGGCAGAAGAACCGAATGAGAGAGGCACTTCATCTCAGCGTAGAGAAGGCAAGATCTCCTCTCTCCTCCTATGCGTCTCCCCGCCTATGTGCCGAACGTTGAAGCTCTGCTTTGAAAGGCGCATGGTCCTCATTCATGTTTCATCGCCTTTTTTTCTGACGGGTGCGTGCAGACTAGACACCATCGGTGTTCCTTCTGTCCAGGAGGCCGACCGAATTGAGGCCGCCACTGGGTATAGACCTGAGGAAGTACTCACCTTCAAGCCGATGTATGTCAGAGATCCCGGCAGATTCAAGGTGGGTGGGTCTACTGCAAGGTTCCGTGTGTCTGCTTCGATACTTGCTCAACTTTTGTATCTCGATCACTTCTCTCGACCGACAAGTTTTCCCCTCGTCTGGCTCCTTCGTGTCTATCTCTCGTTCTGTCTGTCTGTTCAACGATACAGAGAGATACAAAGAAAGAAGCACAAAGTCTGTCTAGCTCCGGATGTGTGCAGATCTGCTACTGGGACGGGGACGAAGTTGCCCTCGACTACAAGAAGGTCTACAGGGTCTCCAACGCCCGGGAGGTCGATCCCTACAATCCGAGCTCGCTGAACAACCCCAACTACTGCCCTCCCTTGAATATTGCAGCCCGGTCATCGACCGAGGAAAAGTCAGTAGGTAGAAAAGCGAGTGAGTGAGTGAGGGTGTCGGTGTTTCGGTTTCTGTCGGAAGATTCCCATTCTGCAAGGCGGGTGGGATGTCTCTGTGTTCCTTTGTTTTGCTCTCTGCGGACGTTCCTATTCCTTTGTTAGGGCGTTTTCATCTTCTTTCGATTCCTCTTTTGTTTGCAGGACTTATGTGTCCTTTGAGGAATGCAAATACGACCAGACCGCCTTGTGGAACGTTGAGGTTTCGGGGCCCTACAATCCTCAGGCAGAAACGTTCAAGCGGGCAGCGAAGGGGGCGTTTGAGATGGTCATCAGAGGACATCACCTTCCAGCTTCGGGGTCGGTCAGCGGATGTGTGTGTGTGCGTGCGTGCGTGTGTGTGTGTCTGTGTGTGTGATCGCGTGTGGTTTTCGGGAGGGCAGGGTTGGGCTTTCTCATATTGACTTTGACATCTTGGAATTCTGCTTTCTTAAAAAGCCTGTCCACACCCTCCAATATCCACCAAGCGGCATCCGATTTCCGGTGCACAGAAGAAAAGAGAATACATGGGCGTCTGTTATACGCCGACCGAGACCAACAGTGACACAGTGTTCTTTAAACATGAGTCTGATGCAGGTCGATCATTCTTCTCGACAAACTGCGCGGTCGGGGGTGCGGGAAGGATTTCATGCCTGACATTGTCGAGATCATCAAAATGGACGCGGACTCGGACTACGACGGGTTGCTGAAGCCTGACAGGACTGAGCTGACATTCTCGTGAGTTGAGTCTTTTTCTTTTCTTTTTTTGAATGATTTGGAGCGGGCTTCTTTGGCAAGAGAGAAGGGTAGGTGAGCGCATATTTCATTTATCTCTTGTGGCATGGTGCACATGTATTGCAATGCAAGGCATCGCGTCATTGATAATGGTCTTCAGCTTCCTCTTTTTTGCCCTGTTTATATCTCGTGTTTTCTATGGGTAAATTTCCTTCGGTGCTCTACTACTAGCTTCCTTTGACCTCTTTCTCCTCACATAGACGCTCACTCATGGATGCGCAGAAATAAAGTCACTGTGTGTATCTATCTATCTGCAGGTTCTCAGTCGCCGAGGAGACGACGCTGCGAATTTCTTGGTCTCCTGTGCTGTCGAAGATCGGAGATCAAATTGTGATGACAGACTACAATCTGGAGATCGGAGAACTGGAGATTCTCTCAACGCGACAGTACGGCGCAGAAGATCTCGGCCTCCAGTCGAGATCAGGAGACATGCCTGTCCGCCTGGGGGCTGCGTGCACTCTGGATGTCGGCAATGTTCTCCTCCTGCAGGTGGGGAGGGCGGGCGGGGGGGTGCAGGGTGCTCGTGTGCGTCTGCTGCGTAAGAGAGGGAGCAGTCAAGTGCGTGTTTGTGTGAGTGAGTAAATGAGTGAGCGATTGACCGCGTGAGTAAGAGTCAGACTAGTTGAGCGAGTGAGTGAGTGAGTGAGTGAGTGGTTGCAGTACGTTGGGGACTGGGAGATGGAGTGAGTCAGAATAAGGGCAGATTATCAGTATGCACAGTTCAATGATCAACGGGTTCACAGAACAGAGCTGGATGATGTGGCTGCAGTCGACTTTCTGTCCAGTGGACAATTCCCTCTTCGGAGAAAACGCAGCCGTCGATTGCGGCCTAGAAGATCTGGAGCCCGCCCTCTTTCCCTCCAGAGATCACAAAGGAAGAGACGCCTACATGTTCCAGCGTCCAGACGGAAACCAGCTGACCTACGCCCCCATGCTTCCAGACACCCCAAACAGGCCGCGGGAGTACTACGACCAGTGGCAAGTCAGTCCAAAAGGAAATTCAGTACGGGCAGCTGAATTGATGAGCTGACCAGACGCTTAGAGGATCGAGCAGTCTTGTGTCCTTTTGACTGATGTCGGATGCGCTTTTATATCAGTGACAGGGAAAAGCGAGCCTTTCACGTTTCCCCCTATGGTGGTTCCCTCCCTAATTGCCCGCACGCCCCCCTCACGATCGACCGACCGCGCTTGAATGATTGCAGATTCTGGGACGTCAGATCGACGAGTTCAGAGCCTGTGCCAAGGGAACGCCGACAACAGACGAGACGGAGGGGTACTACAAACTCACCGGAAACGAAGGGACTTTCTACATCGCCTCAAATAAACAGGTTGGTAGGCTCTGTGAGGCGCTGGCATGCATATATTTTTGAGGCGCTGGCATGCATATCTTTGGCTCTGTGTCTGCGTGCGTAGATCAGCCGCCGCGCTTGAACGAAGGTCCATGATGCCAGCCTTCCTGCAGGCGCCTCTATGAGCTGGCATGCCCTCACACCTATCCATCCTGCACATCCGTCTAACAACTGATTTCTACATGTGCAGTGCCCTGAAGGACAGTGCCCTGAAAGAAAAGAGTGTTCTCCAAATCTGCATTCACTCAAAAAGAACTAGTTCCAACTCCCACCTGATAAACGGTGGCAGTGGCTTCAAGTACACATGATCACGCACATTCTTCCAACCTCCTTTTTTGTCTGAGCGACCCGATCGTCCCCCCTCCCCACCCACCCGTTTCACCTCCTCTCTCACTTCACTGCAGGTTCATGAGACGGACCTTCTCGCCTCCCCAGATGACGGGTCGGGGTCCGAATTGAAGAGCTCCCAGATCTTCAACGACTACAGCATCACTGGAATGGCGCTTTCCGAAACTTACATCTTCATCAGCGGACCTCACTCTGTCAGTTGCTTCCTCAGAGAGTGTGTGCTCTTCTCTTCATTCTGGGAGATCGAGAAAATGAGAGATAGGCCGTTTCCTTGCACGTTTAGGCAATCGACATGGTGAGCGAAGGGGAGGGCAGGAAAATGTCTTGTCACTGCCTGCATTTGCTTGCTTGCTTGCTAAATTTGAATGAGTCTGCCCGCACATGAATCTATGTGGGTGCAGGTACGGGTACTCGACAGAGGCACTGAAGACCTGCGGCTGAGGTTCACTCTGCCTGAACCTCCGGCAGACGCGACTCCTTCGAGAGACAGACGACTGATCGGGTTCTCTTACCCCCATGGGGTCGCAATCTCTGAGCGGCTGTCTGACGAGGAGTCCGCCAGGGTGCTCGCTCACTTCAAGTCAAGCTCTTTCGGGACCATCACTCACGTCCTCTACGTCGCGGACACAGGCAACCACCGGATTGTGCAACTGGGTGTGAGCCCCGACGGAAGACTGGGGTTCCTGGAATCCTACGGAGATGGATAGTAAGTCTCCGCTGGCTTTTCTTTTCGGTGTCTTTATACACTTGGATTGCATGGCCATTTCCTTGGTGGAGGCTTGTGAGATAATTTGAATGTTGCCTGCTGCTGTCTGTCCTTCTTTTGAAGTTACTGAACTGTAGACTTCTCAAAAGTATGAAAACAAAGTAGTCTCTGAGCCGAAGGAAGTAAAATGCGTATGGTTGCCAGCGTTGGCCTGTGCTTCATGCATTCTCCGTGTAGTTTTTTATTCTTTGATTTTACTTCTCTTGTGGGTGTGCGTGCAGCCTCCAGCCGCGGACCGACGACACGGGTTACCAGTACCCATGCGCTGTCTCCTACTGGGCAGGCCACATCCTGATTGGAGAGTTCAACTCTCCCCGGGTTGTCCTCCTTGACGTCCGTGACAAGAGAAGGGCTGTGTGGGTGCGCGAACAGAAACTGAGGAGAAACACTGCCGTCAGTTTGGTGCTCAGATTGCATATCAGTGGGTTACAAAGGGAGAGGAGAGCCACTTTGAAAGACAGAAGACGTCCTTCTACATTCTCCACTTTTGTTCTTTTTGTTCTTCATATTGCAGTTCTGTTTTGTTTATCATGCTTGCCTTGGTGAGTCAGCAACTCTTTCTCTCTCTGTGTCTGCATATGTCTGTGTATGTGCGTGCGTGTGTGTGTGTGCGCGCGCGCGCGCGCGTGTGTGTGTGTGTGTGTGTGTTCGTTAGATTTCATGTCTTGAGAGACGATGTTCTCTCTCAGCTCATGTCCTTCCATCTGTTTCTGCAGTCCCGCGGTTTCTTCCTCTTCCCAACAAAGGGATTTGCCGCAGAGACAGGGGGGACAGACACACAAGACGGGTCGGGAGGAACAACAGGTCGCCGTCTCTCCATTCTTGACAAGCTCTCCCTCCCCAACACACTCACTGGCAAGAAGACGGCAGCAGAGGGAGAACCTGTCCTCTCAGACCCCACGCACAGAGACACCATCGGGTTCTCGTACCACCCCAAGGACCTCAGTCGCTTGGAAGAAGCAGAGAAGGACGCCCTGGAAAGCGAAGAGCTGCAGCTCGATGGAGAAGAAGCAGAGAGCAGAAGAAGGAGAAGACTACAGCTCTCACTGTATCCGTACGTCTCCTACGTCTGTCCGCGACAAGGGGCAAACAGTGAACTTCAGACCTTCCACATGTCCTATGCAAGCGCGGATGCATTCGCTTTTGTGGTGCATGAGCTTCGGGTGAGTGAATAAGCAAGTACGAAGGGGAGTTGGAAACAAAAATAAATGGGGAGTAAGGAAGAAAGGAAGGAAGAAAGGAACAAGGAAGAGAGGAAGGAGGGAAGAAAGCAAGCGAGGAAGCGAGCGAGCAAAGATGAGAGTTGCCGTTGGCGTCCCCTGAATCTTCTTTCTTGTAGCTTCACGGAAAAAAGTCACTTCAAACAGCACAAGGAATTCGTAAACAAGTCTGTGCCGCGACGCAACGGCAAAAGTATATTTCAAATATGGAGTGATGCGAGTCCTCTTCCAAGTTCTAGTCTGATGAGGGGACATCGAAAAGAGTGTTTTTGTCACCGAGGTGATTGTCCAAAATTCCATCACTGCAGGGGTACAGTCTTGACTACAGCATTGCCGCCTTTGCAATGTCGGCCCTGGTGGGAGTCCCCGCCCTGACTTGGCCGACCCTCCCTGCCCACCTCCCTCTCGGAGAGGCACACGGGCAGTCCTTCTCACCTGCAACGCACTTCTCAAAGCAGGAGTACTTCACCATCTGGCCCCCTCTTCCACCCAACATGCAGGTGCGTCTGCCTTTCTGCCTGCCAGTGACTGCCTGCCTGCCTGCTTCACAGCAAGGCCGAATGATTGCCGAATTCTTTCAGTGACGAACAACTGCATTTGAGATCACTGAACAGCAAAAGGTCAGGCGTATGCTTGACATCCAAGCGGTCTTGATGTTATACAGAAATCGCATGCAACAGTCTGTGGGTCCGTTGAATCCTCCGGGTCGCGTTCTCTGCTGTGCCCATGAACGGACTCACAAAAGACCTCTTCTTGCCACGTAAACGGATAAATGAGTGGATGACTCCTGCAGCTGGACCACTGCACGGGGGCCATTTCGGGTACGCCCGTCAACGCGACGCCCTACACAGAGTACAACGTCACGATCTCGAACGCCGTCGGAAGGTTCAACAACACGATTCGACTCGGGACGTCGTGCCGCGACGGGCTGCACTCGATCGACCAATTCAACTGCACATACTGCCCGAAGGTCTGTGCAAGAATTCTCTCAGGGGTCGGAAGAGGAAGACAAAGAGGGACAAAGAATGACAGAATGGGGACACTTTTTCGACATCAACTCCATCGCTTTGCTTCTCGGAAGCACAACGCTTTGACAGACTGACTGACTGACTGACTGACTGACTGACTGACTGATGGACTGATTGTCTGACGGACGGATTGACTGACGGGCTGCCTGCCTGCCTGCCGGACTGACTGAGTGAATGAATGAATGAATGAGTGAGTGAATGAAGAAGTGGATGATTCAAGAAATGATCGGCTCACCGGCTAAGTCAATCAGTGAACGAATGAACGAATGGACGCATGAGTGGATGGATGCAGGGAACGTACCGCGAATCCCTGCCGGAGGGTGACTACAAGTACGACGGTCGTCAGATGTATGAGTGCCTTGCCTGTCCTGCCAACACGACGACGATGATTGTTGCGAACAAGACTGTGGAGGGCGAACTTTTGGGGAACTTGACAGAGGGGCACTGGGCCCACGGGGTGTTCGCAAAGATGATCAACGGAAAGATGTTCTTGGAGATTGGGGGCGTCAGCATTCATGACTGCGGATGTGTGGCGGTCAGTGCATGACGTCTCCATGAGTATTTGTTTTCTTGTGTTTTCGTCTGTTCCTGCAAGCCAAACGAAAAGAAAAAAGGAAGGGGTATGGGGTATGGGTTCTTTATTTTCCCTTTTTTTGTATGGAGGCTGTATGGGAGACTGTCGTCGAGAAGACACGGGAAAGAGAAAAGTCTTCTGAAAGAGTCGAGCTGCTTTCTTAGGCCACCCAGTCAGTGTCAGACATTTGCTGACCATGATTGCTGTCTTCAGGGTATGGAGCTTGTTGTCGATCCCGTCACCAACGCTCGGTCGTGCCGGCCCTGCCCCCCTGGGACGTACAAACAGCAGGACGGCCACGGCATGTGCCTCGGAGGAGGCTGCCCCGACAACAGCACGTCGCATGTGATGGGTGCAAGGAGCTGCATTGCGAGGGACTGCTTGTGCGAGTCAGTCGATCAGCTTGTTTCAACAGAGACATACAGCCCTTTCCACTGAGACTCTCAAATAGAGGAAAAGACAATCATGCGAGGCGGCCATGCAGATTGTTGAATGAATAGACATACGCGTTCGAGGGGACCTGATCTTTGTACGAAGGAACAGAGTTTCTTCTTTTTTGCCTCGCTTCAGTTATGCTTTTCTCGTTCCATTCATAAGAACAAAGAAACCTGACTCGCATATACATTTCCCTTCCCATGAAATAGCGATTGCATATGTGGCATCTTCAGTCTCCTGGCCTTTTCAACCAATTTGACCCCTCCTCCGTTGACGCAGAGACGGCAAATACTTCGAGGCGAGGGAGGAGATTCTGCCTCTCAGTCCGGTGAAGTACAAAAGTCCTTCCCCCCTCCTGACAGACGAACAGAAAACGGCCAAAAACTTTCTGCCCTACGCCTACACTCTCGAAAACATCGCTCCTGAGTGTTCTGCTTCGTGCGTCGACTGTCCCAAAGGCTTTTTCTGCGTCGGCGGGTGGAGGAGCAGCTGCGACGACCCCCACGGACCCCCCGTGAGGGCGAACGAGACCCGCGTGAACAACACAGGAACCTCAACAGTGGGAAGCGGGGTGTTGACCCCCGATCACTGTCGCTGCAATGCAGGCTACCAGTTGGATCGAGAAACGGACTTGTGTATTCCTTGCAACGTCACTCACTACAAAACAGAAGTGTCACGCATGGACCGCAGAGACATGGAGTGCAACCTTCAGTGCGAGGGCAACACACAGTCCCTCGACAAGGGAAGCAGTAACGAGGCCAACTGCATCTATTGCCTTCCGGGATTTTATATGGAAGACAACAGGTGCAGAGCATGCGAGGTAAGTGCGTCACTCGGCGACGTCAACGTTCGATTTCTGTCCATGCACTTCAGTTCCTTTTCCCCTTCTTTCTGCCTGTCCCCTTTTTCTCTTGTTCAACACGCTATGCTTCATATGAGGAAACGTCGTTTTTTGCTTACATGTGAAGAAGAAAGCTGCTTACTTGCACACCTGCTTCAGAAACTATCATTATACAATCGCGTGTGTGCCACTTGATCGGTTCGCTTTGACTCACTCCATTTGTGCAGGTGGGGTCTTTCTGTCCGGGCGTTGTGAGACTGCCCCCCCCCATGAACGTGACGGGGGCCCAAGAGATCATCGTGAAGGACCTAAAGATTCCCTGTCCCAACGGCCTGACCACAAGCGCCCCACAGGCGTTCCTCAGAAGCAAGTGTGCCTGTCCTGAGGGCATGGGCTTCCTTCATCCGAGGTCTTACCCCTTCGAGAGGGTGCGAATGGACGTGGCGGCACTTACCGAGAAAGACGTTTTCCTTCGCAGGTGGTGGATGGACGCGTTCTTCAATCCTGCAAAGAGTGATTGGAATCTATGTCTTCCCTGTCCTCCAGGAACCTTCAAGGATTTTGTCGGAAACTCTCCGTGCATACCGTCAGTCAAGGACAAAATCAACGCACCGCACAAGCAGGTTGCCTGTCTGAATGCATAGGCCTTTTTTGGACCCTTACAAGACGATGTGCATGCGTTCAAAGATTGATCGAAAAAGGACTCTTCCCAACATCAACCAGTGTTCTAAGAGTGGAAGAGGTAGGGACAAACCAGCCTGGTCTCCTCTCCCCCTGCTTGGCTTGCCTTCACTTCCCCCTACGCTCACAAGGCAGTCGTTGTTACCAAGAGTGTCTTCTCGCCTGTTCCCTTCAATCTCACTTCTTCCCCGTTACTTGCAGATGTCCGCGGAGGGCGACATGGTTACCCTCCGAGAAACCCCCCCTTCTGACCCTCATGAAAGACCCATCGACTGTTTCAGAATCGGAACAGGCGATCAAAGTCCTTGACCGCCTCGCGATAGAGAAGGATCCCTCAAGGTCTGACGTCACCGAAAGGAAACTCCACGGAGTTGTACCGACAGCAGTTTCCGCTTGCAGGTCAGACCCCTTCTCCCAACGTGTTCACTGAAAGAAAGAATGAACTCCAAGAGTCCAGTTATTCATTCTTTTGGACGTACAAAACAAAAACTTTGACATTTACACAATTGCATATTGACACACACGTGTCAGGACACTACATCAAATGAGGCGTCTCTGTTTCCTTTCTTTTTTCCATTTCAGGCACGCAGACGTTCCCTTCATTTGACTTTGCAGCTGCTTCCCTGGCGACTACTGGAGGGACCCCCTAGTCCCTCACGTGACCGGAAGGAGAAGAAGGATGCTGTCTGACGGGAAAAACGGTGAAGACTTAGGGGAGGAGGGCAGGGCAGAGTGGGATGCGGAGGCTGAGGCGATAGAGAAAGCCCGATTCCTGGCTCATGTGAAGAGTCTGGGTCTGTTGGGAGAGAAGACAGACGGAGGGGAAGAGGAAGAGGGTAGAGCGGCGTCGAAGAGATTTCTGCAGGCGGCGTCAACGGCACCCGAAGAAGAAAAGTCGGGGACCGACAAGACGACGCCGCTGACGTTTGAATCAAGAATCCCCAAGGAAGACTGGGACCACATCAGATTTGCGCCAGAGACCGCATTGAAGGAATTCCCTACCGAAGCCCTCCCTTCAGATTACATGTACTCCTGCATTTCCTGTGCGGACTTCGGGTATGACCCTATCAGATTTCCAGTGTTCCCTCTTCCCCCATCTGCCATTCAACTGGCGCTGCCTGGTGGCAACTCGACTGCTGGGCAGCGAGTCACTTTCTCTGAGTGCAAAGCTCGTTGTGCGGAAATTGAGGTGAGTGGATAAGAGCATGCGGTCTCTTTACTGCGCTTCTATCGCACGTACGAGAGAAACAATCACAAAAGAGGAAAGAGGGGCGTCAGAAGACATCAATTGTTTCCTAATGGCTTCCGATTCTTCATATGGTTGTCTAATACCGAATCTCGTTTCCTGTCCCTGTCCGTTGCATCGTTCTTTTTGTGTTCAGGTTTGTCCACCTTATTATTCTTTCTCATGTTTTCTGCATCCCCCTTTAGAATGTTCCTGTCCATTCATCGCTCTCTGCTCCCTCTGTGCCTGCCTGCCTGTCTATCTGCCTCTCTGTCTGCAGGAGAACAGCAACAGCACGGGAGTCCACTGCAAGTCTCTCGTCTTCGAAGCCGACAGGTTCATTCTCCCTCATGACCTCCTCCCCCCTCCGTTGAAGAATCCGGAAGACTTCATCTCTGAAATTGACCTCAATCCAGATCTTCAAGATCCGGTTGGGGACGACGTCACTTCAACGCTTCCCGGAGACGAGACGCCGGTGTCAGGAGTCAACCAGTCGCATTGGCATTACGATGAACATCAAGCAGGTAGGGAGGCATCTCAATCACTTCAAACCTTTTGCCGGATTTTCGCGCTGCCTTTCTTTGAGGCTGGTCCGTATTCGAACTTTCTTTTTGCTTTTTTGAGTTTCTACCAGTAGATTTCTTGCACGATGACTGAACGAGGGTCTCTGAAGGTGTGCTTCAAGAAAAACCTAGTAGAAAAACTCAAAAAATTCAACACAGAGCGAATTTGTACACATCCCAAGCAAATGGGGACGGTCATGACATCCGTGGTACCAACATCCACGTTTGCTCCTTGTGCAGGCCTTTGCACGTTCTACGCTGAGCACGGCATAGAAGACGCGCGCATGAAGGGTGCGTTGAGGGCCAACCAGAGCGCGCTGTCGACGAAAAACCTGACGGCCCTGCAGAGCGACCCTCTGGCACTCGATCGGGCCTCCCTCTGTCTGCGCGCAGTGTGTATTCGGCAAATGGACGAGGGAGGACTCGCGGACCCGAACATCTGCACGCCCTGTCCGAACAATCACTTCTGCGCAGGGGGGAGAGACAGCAGATCGGCAAAGCACATCTCTTTGACGCCATGCCACAAGTCTGTCAGAAGGCATGCTTTATTTCTGTCTGCAGGGGTGATGGGCTGGGGGGAAATTCTGCTACGTCTTCATTGACTGTTCTTCCCTTCCCTTCCCCTGCAGTTGTTTTCGTGCATTTCTGCTTGCCTGCATTCGTCTTTCAGCTGCGTTGTTGGCTTTTTTCTTGCAGTAATATTTTATGCTCACCGCCAACAAGTGTCGCTGCAACAAAGTCCCAGCTCTCCTTGCTGCCTACTTGCATGTCTCCTTATTCTCCCGGTCCCCCACCTGCCTTCCCGCCTGAACACTTGCCTGCCTGCCTGGTTGCGTGCAGTCATTCCGACACGAGTGTGTCAGAGCGGCCCTTCGCCTCCGTGCTTTCCTGTCAGTGCGAGGACGCTCGGGAGTTCAACTCGGTCTCCCTCGATCAGGGGGCAGGGGAGCTCTGCACAAAGTGTAGCTCTGGGTCCTTCAAAACTGATAGAAGCAACAGCAAGTCAGTCAGTCAGTCAGTCCTGTACACAACGAGTCTAGCGTCCCCTTCAGGTTTCGCCATTTGGCCTCTCCGGTAGATTTTGCCATTTTGAGATACAGTCCAAAATTTTGTTCTGATTTGGGAGTCTGTTGTGTCGTTTCTCTCG
>JAHBMJ010000043.1:42650-57650 GCA_018398765.1 Chromera velia | reverse complement strand
ATCTTCCCCAACTGTAGAAGCAGTGTAGGTAGAAAAGCTTCATGTGCATGGTGTTCGTAGCTCGGCCAGTCCCGGTGCATGCATGCGGACCCGCAAGGCAGGTTTGCTACAAATGGAAACGCATCCAGGGCCCCGGAAAGAGCATCTGTGGGTTTTGAGGGGCACACACACAGTTCACGATCAGAGGTCTTTTCGCTTTCCGGGCCCAGCTCAATCATTCGAGTCACGGACCACGTCGCTGTGGAGCCATCCATGGAATTCACACTTTCCGTTCCGAATTCTCTCCTCGAAGGCTTCTTGCCATTCATGGAATTCAGTCAGGCAGAAAGATCGCGGAGACCTTCCTTGCAACACTGCAACAGAGATAGCGCGCCGGGTTTAAATTGCCACACAAATAGCGTTTTTCACATCAAACACCGCAACACCAATTTCGTGATCCTGCAAGACCTCCTTTCAACCCCACCTCTCCTCCTCATTCAATCTGTTTGAATCGATCGTTTGTTTACTTCACCAAGAGTCAGCTTGTTTGCTTCGATCAATCCTCACTCTACTCATATATACTTCCTTCTTTGAAACACAATGAAGTTCCTCGCTATCCCCGCTGCTTTTGTCGTTGCTGCCGCCCAGAAGAAGGGCTATGCTCCTGCTCCTGCGCCTCTCTCTTGCCCTCCCGGGTACGATCTCGCTGGGGCTGACTGCGTGAAGACTGTCAGCGCCCCCTATGAGACTTCCCAGGTCGCCAGCGTGGTTGAGGTTGCTCCCGAGAAGTCCTGCCCTAAGGTGAGTGGCTCTCGTCTCTGAACTCTTTGGCCCCGTCTCTTGTCCTCTGTCCCGTGCCCCTTCTGATACCTAAGTCAACACCACCTCACAACTTAGGCACCACCTCACAACTTCATCTTACCAATTCATTACCCTTTCCCCCCCTGCAGGGTTCCACCATGTCTGGCAAGACCTGCGTCTCCACCACCACCGTTGCCAAGGAGGCCAAGACTCACACCACCGAGAAGCCTGTCCTCTCCTGCCCCAAGGGCACTGAGGGCCCCGGCTCTGATGGCATGTGCACTGTCGCCAAGGCTGACCAGCAGGCCACCGTTGCTCCCCGCAAGGTCCTTGACCAGTCCACCACTGTTGTGAAGGCCCCCTACGAGGTCTCTGTCTCCAAGCCCGTCTCCGTTTCCGGCGCCCCTGTCTGCCCCAAGGGAACCACCCAGGACAAGAATGGCGATTGCATTGTGACCGGCACTACTACTGAGTACTCCCAGATTGCTGAGCAGACCTCCGTGTCCATCCCCGTCAACACCCCCGCTTCCTACTCCGAGTGCCCTGAGGGAACCACTGGCTCTAACGGAAAGGGCAAGGGAGGTGACTGCACTGCCACCACCTCTATCCAGAACGTCGAGACTACCATGTCTGAGAAGAGCGTCCGTGTCCCCACCCTCGTGTCCAAGATGTCTTCTTTCAGCCTTCCCGCCACGGAGATCGCTCAGGGAATGACGTGCCCTGACGGCACCACCGCCCAGAAGGACGGCACCTGCACTCTCACCCTCACCCGCTCCAGACTCGAGTCCTATGAGGTGCCTGTTGATGCCGAGTCCCCTGTCATCGAGGAGTTCCCCCAGACCCTCACCCTCACCAAGTCTTTCCTCGTCCCCTCTTACTACTGCCCCCCCGGCACCACTCCCTCTGGCTGCGCCTCCGGCCTCACCGGCGGCTCTTACTCCAAGAAGGGCGGTGCTTCTTCCGGTGCTGAGTGCGCTGATGCCTCCCTCATCTGTACTGTGACCCTCCCCTCCGGAACCCCCATCACCACTTCTGCCCCCAAGACCGTCAAGAAGGCTCGCTTCGAGAAGAAGACCGTCACTGTCCCCGTCACCCGCGTTGAATCTTACCCCGTTGAGTACTGCCCCAAGGGCACCACTGAGGACGCCAACGGCAACTGCGTTGTGACTGTCACCACCCAGCACCCCGTCACTCACACTGACTCTCACACTGAGTGCCCCCCCGGCTCTGAGTTCCACACCGGAGGCTCCAAGGCCCCCAAGTGCAAGAAGCCCGTCATTGTCACTGTGCCTGCCACCCAGCTCCCCGGTGACATGAAGAGCAAGGTCCCCAAGTACGCCTGCCCCGAGGGCACCACCCCCGTTGGCGAGGGACCTGAGACCACTTGCGCCACTCAGACGTCAGTCTCCCTTTCTCACTTTCTCTGCATTCCGGCTGCATGTGCATTTCCTTACCATGCTGCTGCTTTTGCCCTGTCCTCATCTGCTTTTCTTTCCTCGCTTTCTTATTTTGCTCAGACTTTTGCTCTTCTCTTTCTCGCTTTTTTGCGTACTCCGACTGTTGCTGTCTTGTGTTCTGGATAAGACGTGTCGTGCTTTGTCAGAAGTGAGCAAACGCATGCTCTTCGTTGACTGCAGTTGGGAGGATGTCCCCGCTGAGACCTTCACCACCACCAGCATCACCTTCGAGCCCTCCACCATCACTGAGGTCGTCCCCAAGCTTTACAGATACGAGACCCGCACTGTCACTGAGACCGCCACCACTGAGGAGGTGTACACTGTGTACGATGACATCGTCCTTGACGAGACCTTCGCCGGTGTTGACTCTTCCTCTTACACCGAGACCGTCCCTGCTCTCATGAAGTACTCCATTGCTCACGAGTCTTCCCCCGTCACTGTGACCAACTCCCGCGTCAACTACGCTCCCTGCATCCGCCCTGACGGTTCTGTCGCCACTGGAACCGGCTACGGATCTTCCCACGGACACGGCCACGGCCACGGCCACGGCTCCAAGGGCAAGGGCACCCCTCTTCCCCCCGCTGCCAGTGGACAGCCCTGCCCCATGGAGACCAAGTACCGCGTCGTGACTGACTCTTTCACTGAGACCGTCCCCATGGTCCCCACTTACTCTGTCGTCCCCGCTGACTCCTTCTCCGCCTTCTCTTCCGCCGAGGAAACCTCCCTCACTTACGCCACCTCCACCATGACCGAGACCTCCCACTCCGTCTCCACTGGCTACAACACCGAGGTCTTCCCTGCCAACACCATCACCTCTTTCCAGACCTCTTACGCCCCCACCCCTGTCACCACCACCAAGGTTGTGACCACCACCGTCCCCATGACCACCTCTGTCCCTGCCATCCCCACCTTCTCCACCGCCACTGAGACTGAGGTTGCCAGAACCGAGAAGGTCTCTACTGAGTCTGTCTGCCCCCCTGGCGCCGGAGCTGGGTCTGGCAAGAAGGGAGGCTGCTACCTCGAGGAGCAGGCCCTCACTTACGTCCCCGTGACTGTCACTGAGCAGATCCCTGCTGACACCAACTACATCCAGGAGTCCCACACCACTTACTTCTGTCCCCCCGGCACTGTTGACACTGGAAAGTCCTGCGAGGGCACCCAGTCCGTCCCTGCCGTCTACAACTGCCCCGCCGGCTCCACCGCCGGCAAGAACGGAGGCTGCACCACCACCTCTTACACCACCACCCAGTCCTGCCCTAAGGGCTTCACTGACACCGGAAAGCAGTGCGTGATGACTGAGACCATCCCCGCCACCTCTGGCTCCTCCAAGGGGTACTCCGCTGGTCACGGCCACAAGCACGACTAAGCGCTTCTGAAATTTTCTCCCGAATTCTTCTCCCGTTCTTCGATGAGGGAGACAGTTCTCTGTACAGGAAATGAGTGAGATGAAGCGACAAGCATTTTTTGACTGCATCCGAAAAGCGTTGACTCTTCTCTTTCGACAGATTCTTGCAACTGACCTTTCATGTTAAGGTGTGCTTTTTTTGTATTTGTCCTTGGGAGGTGAGGAAGGACCGCATGGGTTCAATCGCATGTTCATGATAAGTAGGCCAATGCCTCTGCCGTTTCATGCTCTTCCATCTGTTTTTCATGTACTTGGAACACTTCGTCGGTGAAGTGTTGCATGCTCTGAAGTGCGTGTCCTGTGTTTCGTGTCGGTCGGTTTGTGCGGATACTCTGTATGCGTTACAGCCACAGACAGCAGCACTCCACGTACGTATGTTGAAAGCTTACATGTAAATCTTCGTGGATCGAGTCCGATCGACGCCCGTACATTTTCAGTGACAGTCGGGAACGGCAACAACTTTGACGGCCTGTATATGCCGTTGATAAAAACCATTTCAATTTTAATTTCAATTTTATCTTGATTTTAACTTGAACTCTAGCTAGTTTTAAAGTTATAAGATTACTTAGCTTCTCCAGTTTTACAAGCTTAATTTCATGCAAGTGCCTGATGAGGCTTATGTTGCGGAACAGATTTTTCTAGACATTTCTGCATTTCAAGTTATATACAAGTAATTTCTAACATCTTACAAAATAAACTCAAATTTCTATTATTTATCTAGGCGCAAGACATTTAAAAAAAAGCATAAAACATACGCTAATTTTTTATTTTGTTAGGGTTGGTAAATGCCGTGGACGATAAATGCCGTTATCGACACTAAACGTATAAATGGCACTCAGGGCACTGATCGACAACGACATTTATGTTTCAATACAGTGCGGCAGTGCCGAGTCACTGCCGACATTTCATAATTTGCCGAGACGAACAGTGTCAATCTTTGATGAAAATATATTAAAGTTATCAAACTAGATCAAACCATAATTAAACCTATAACTTCTCTAGGCGACGCACAGTGATAAAAAAAAAGAAAAAAAAAAATCTGGAGAAGCCTAATCTTTTTTATTTTTTTTTCTATTATTTTATTGGAAGTGCCAAACATATAACAAAAACATATCTAACTACAAAACCTACCTTTGCTAAGTTTGTTTGGACCTTTGACCACTAGACTAAAAAAAAAAAAAAAGAAAAAAAAAATCTTGACATGTCTATTCTTTTTTTTTTTTTTACCACTGTGCGTCGCCTAGTAACTTCTGGTCACTAGATGTAGATATGGATATGCGTATTTGGAGAAGATGGAACAAGAAAACGATCTTATAATACCCCCCCAAATGTTAACACGCTAGTTAACACGCCGAATCGCTTCGGCACACGCCCGCGAAAATAAACGTTTTTTGCGTACGCGTTTTGTGTGTCTGATCCATTGATATCTATATCCCCTTTTGAACTAATACTTTTGACGGTTTTACAATGGAAACTACCTCTGATATAAGAAGACACCTGCTCATAGTTTTCTGAAGAAAAATGGTTGAGAAATAAAGGAGATCTGGTCATCCAATTATCTCTGCCGTCTCTATCTGTTTCTCTTCCAAGCATCACTCTGCTGGGCCGGTTCCCGTGTCCGCTTGCTACTCTCTTTGCTCTCAGAAGGATGAACAGAACGCTATCTGACCGCCCGATGACTGAGAGCTTCCTGGTACAGGCCTTAAAACAGTCTCAGGAGGATTTGCTTAGGAAGTTCTTCACTCGGGAAGAAGCTGAGGGACTGGACAGGAAAATAGAAGGGCTGGCGCGGGGGCTGGAGGACCTGAAAATAGAAGTGGGGGGGCAACGGCGCAGCGGGGATCGGGGAGTTCGGTGTACGCATACGCGGGTTATGGAGGGGATCAATTTTGTGCCCTTCCATGACCGCGTGCCACTACCAGAAGTCAAGAAACGGATCGACCGGGAGCAGCTCAGCAGAACAGATTCCCATCTCTACAAGTTCTTTTCGACCTACCATGGGTTGCAGGTATTGACGGAGACGGCTGAGCCCCAAGCCCCCATTTTTGATATGAACTCAGTAAGGGGTTTCGTGTCCTTCCGGAGAGGGGGGATCCTCTTCTTCGAAACAGAAAGGGATGCGGACATCTTCGCTGGTGATAACTGTGGACTCTTTCCACTTTACGGAGGGAACTCGACACTGCCTGATGGGGATGGAGAGGAAGAAAAGTTCACCGTCCGACTGGTGGACGGACTCACAAGTCAGTTCCGTGCTGCCTCCTCCAGGAGGCGTTTTAACAGATGCATAGATGCTACACCTCTCGCTCCAGAAGGGGCAGCAAACTCGAGACCACTCCCTTATTTGCAGGCTACGATAATGGGTTCGGGGAGACCTCCGCTCTCCCACTCAATATCCTGAGGGCGGGACTTTTCCCGCCAAGGGGTGAGCTGGGATACGCAGACGAGGACTGGGGGGCCGGTAGAGGTCCAGAGGACCCAGTCGACCTACCAAGGGGATGGGTAAGGGTGGGGTTCCAAACTCTGGGGGGGGGTGCCGGACCAGAGATACCAGGAGAGGGGGTCGGGATGGGGTCGCAAGATGGAGAGAGGGGGGGGCGAGAGGCAGAGGCAGAGCCTCCCCCACTCAACCCCAGACAGTGAACTAAATTACTGGAGAAGAGCCACCCGGGATATAAATTCGGCCGCAAGGATAGAGGGAAAGGAAGAAGGGGGAAGCAGGGGTGGGGACAGAGGCAGTGAAAGAGTTGTAACAGATGGAACGGAAGGAACCGGAGAGGCATAGCGAGGACAGATGGGATCAAACGGGCCCCTTACCGGAGTTGGGGAGCCTCTGCAGGCCTTTCCCCAGCCCTCTCCCCCACACTCACTCCCTTACTCCAACCTCTCCCCCTTCTTTCAGATCCTCCAGCAGACGTGGCCTCACTACCGCCCCCAGTTTCCCCTGCCCCCTTTCCTCTGCCCACCTACAAGGGTAGGTGGTCAGGTTCCGGAAAATGTGCTGGCAGCAGCTCCTCCGGGGATGGAGGGTCAGTTCCCGGGGGTCTTGCCGGTGGCTCCTCCGCAGATGGGAGGTCAGTTGGATAGGGAACAATGGAGAGGGGAAGAACGGTCTGCTCGGCCTGTGGGGGGCAAGCCCTCCTTCCAGGATCTGGCTATACTCCAGGTCGGACGGGGGGGAGGCCTCCCTTATCTAGTCGGCGGCCTGGGGGGGGGGAAAGGGAACGGGGGAACGGGTAGAAAGAAAAAGAAAAAGGGGAAGGGGGGTACTGGGGACGTGGAAATGGAGGAGACAGATAGGCAGGCTCGACCTCGAGCCTGGGATAGGGACATTGAGGCAGAGAGAGAGAGAGCAGAAGGAGGAAAGAAAAAGGGGAAGGGGGGTGCTGGTGACGTGGAGATAGAGGATGCAAAGCAGGCTCGACCTCGAGCCCGGGATAGAGACATCGAGGCAGAGAGAGAGAGAGCAGAAGGAGGGAAAAATGAAAGAGAGGAGGAAGAGGAGAGACGAGTGCAAAGGAAAGAGGAGCAAAGAGAATCGGACATAGATATTATTATGAGACAGACAAGAGTGGAGAGGGAGGCGGCAAGGCAGGCCCTGGCTGAGTGAGGGGACCTGGTGAAGGCGATACTTAGCCTCATAAATGAGCAGACAGAGACACAGCAGATACAGAGGGGACCTCCGAGAGGGAGACAACGGAGAGGGGAGGGAAAGGGATGGGACATCTTCCCTGGGGATTTTGGCGAGAGCGCGGCAGCCGGGAAGGAAGCCTCATCTGTCCCCGTCGCTCCTCCGGAGAAGTAACAGCAGCAGCTTATTTCCCCGGCCTCCCTGTCCCCTCACCCTACAACTCCCGTGACAGTTCCACCCCAGCCCCCAACTGTCGTGCGTCTCCCTCCCCCAAGCAAAACAAATTCTCAGACGGTTCCCCCCATAGACGTCCTGAGAGAAAGGTTGAAGGTTGCCCCGGGATCTATCATCCCCCCCATCAAGGTGAGTAAGAGAGAGGGGGTTTTGACTCTGGGACAGAGGGGAGCGATAGGATAGAGAAGCGAAGGGGGGAGACGAAAAAGGAAAATCAGAGTCGTAAGGGCCAGAGCGGCCCCTTCTGTGACTCTAGGAGGAGAATCACTTTACTCTATCTCTGCCATGGAGGGAGAGGAGGGTGACGACAGGTCTATATGCACCTCCGTGCTGGAAGAAGCCCCCCCCCTCTCCCTCGCTGAGGAAGAGGGAGAGGGGGGTTATATCTTCAGTAAAAAAGAAGGGGGAATGGTCCTAAGTGGGATAAGAAGGAGTCCTGGGGCACAGAAAAGGTAGGAGGAGGAAAGAAGAAAAGAGAGAGACGAGTCCCTCGAACAGCGGGGGGAAGTTTGGCCCGGGGACCAGCCGGCCTCCTCTTGTTCTTCCTCCTCCTCCTCCTCCTCTGCCGTGGTGAACGTGGGGGAGTCGGGAAAGGGACTTGGGGGGGAGGTCTAGATGGGGGACAGAAGGTAGCTTTGATAGACAGAGACCTCCCTCTTCCTTCTCTTCTCTCCCTCTCTCAGATAGCCAGTCAGACAGTCAGTCGTGGCAGAAACTTCCCCCTTCTTTCCTTTTCTTCTCTTTCTTCTTTTTCTTCTTGTTTCGCTTCTGCTTCTGCTTCTTCTTCTTTTTCTTCTTCTTCTTTTTCTTCTTCTTCTTCTTCCTCTTCTCCTTTCTCTTATTCTTCTCCCCTCACGCCCCTTCCCCCTTCTTATAACCCTCCTGCAAAGGATGGGTTCCTTTCCCTAGAAGAGATTGAAGCCCTTTTTGAAGTGACCGAATTATTTGAGACCCCTTTTTTTGAAGTAAAGAAGAGAAAAAGAGGGAAACAAGCAGCCAGATAGATAAACAGACAGGCAAGGGTCCTGGGGCGGGGAAAGGAGGGCGGGGCGGTGAGGTTTGCTTCTTCTTTCTCCTCTTCCTCTTCTCCTTTTTCTTCTTCTTCTTTATATGATCCCCCTTCTTCTTGTAGGTAGGAGACTGCAGGAGAGTGCCACGGCCAAAAGAACAGGGGGCAAAGAAGAATGTATGACAGAACGAAGGGGACCAACATCGAATCTTCTGATCCACAGAAGCGCTTTTTTCCTCCCCCACCTCCTTCTTCTTCTTCCTCTTCTTCTTTTGCTTTGTTCTTCTTTTCCCCTTCCCCCTGCTCTGGTGTGAGTAAGAGTAGGGGAGAGAACAGACAGGGAGGGGAGGGGGGGGAGAGACCAGATCACAGGGAGAATCCCTCGTCTTCTTCCTTTTCCTCTTCTTCTCTTTTTCCTTCTTCTCCTTCCTCGTCCTCTTTTCCTTCTCATTCTTCTTTTTCCACCCCTTTTACCTCTCCCTCTTCTGCTTTGTTCCTCTCTTTCCCCTCCTCCAGTGCTGCTGTGGGGGTACCCGCCTATGACAAGGCTGGGGGGGAGGGATAGGCAACGCCTGTGATACGGCAGCCTGGACCCTCCCCCCACCCGACTCGACTCGATTCATTTTCATCCTGCAGGTGTTGTGCCGGGGGGGAGGAGGGCCTCTGGGTTGGTCCCTCCCCCCACCCAACTCGAACAAGGAACAGAATACATGCAGACAGAGAGATCTATGATGCGATGCATACCTCTCGTCCTCTTCTCCAGCCTGTTATTTATGCTTTATGCTTTTGTCATTCTCCCTCTTCTCTTCTCCCCCCCTCTCCCCCTACCCCTCTGACCTTGCCAGGAGACTCTGAGGAGACAGCCCCCCACCCCTCCCCTTTGCTCTGTAGAGAGGAGGGGGATCACCTTGCGCCCCAGCCAACCGAAAGAAAGAAAAAAAGAGGGGTACGAGGAGGTAGAGATGCTGTTTAGAGTGTGGGGAAGTGCTGGGGAGGGAGGGTTATGGAATTTTCTTTCGTGGGGTTTATGGGAATAGAGAAAGGGAAAAGAACGGAGGAATAGAGAGAGTTACAGCTATTAGGGGTAGAAAGGGTAACAGGAAGTATGAAGTCAGGAGGAAAGGGGAGGAAGGGACAGTCTAGCTTCCGAAAGCCTCGGTTCCTAAGGATCTGGTCGCCCGTTTCTGGGCCTTCAGGGGTCAGAAGAGTGGGAAGTCAGCAGAGGAGGGGGAAATGAAGAAAATCATAGACATGGGGGGAAGCGGAAAGGATAGACAGTACAGTATGAAGAGAAAGGGTAAAGGCAGGCCCTACTGGGTACCTGCGGGGAAGGTGCCCAAGAATCTGATTGCTACCTTCTGGTAGAAGAAACGTACAGTCCGAGCTCCCCCCCTCTCAGACACCCCCCCGTCCTCGACATCCTCCGATTCATCCTCCAATTCACTATTTCATGTTTCCTTCTCATATACTCATGATTCTCCTTCTTCTTTTATTTCTTCTCATTCTTCTGCTTTTTTTTCTTTTCTCACTCCTTCCTCATCTCCTAGTTCCTCTCTTCTTCTTTTTCCATATGCATCCTATTTGAGATCTGTTAAGAGAAAGGCCAAATGGAGGCAACTAGTCGTTGCAACCCTGAACGTTAGAAGTTTGAAGTCCCAAATTTTGAACGGAGCCCTCAGCAGGTGGTTACAGGGGGTTGACATTGCAGTTTTGACGGAGATGAAATTCCCCTCCTCTAAAATAACAATAGGGGGACATTCAGGGTGGAATTATGCATACAGAAAATGGTACAGAAGGAAATTGGGGATACATGGGAGGGCTAAAGTGAAGGAAGCAAACACAGGAGGAGTCTGCATTCTTATCAGGAAGAGCCTACAAGCACAGCTAAGACCTGAATAGGAGCTGTGCGGACCAAATATTGTAAGAATTAAGATACGGGGGTGCTTGCAGGAAGGGGGGAAACAATGGAAGGTGGAGAGGGGGGACTTTCTTTTCATTTTTGGGGTCTATTTCCTTCAGAGAGGTGCTCATGAGAATCTGAGAGATGGGGTAACAAAAGAATAAGAGAGGGAATTTCTACTTGATGCGGTGTGTGATGTCCCCTTGTCAGCTAGGCGGCTAGTGCTGGGAGATTTTAATTCACACATTGGAACAGAACTCCCTAAGGGAATCACTTGAGAAAGGGAGGTAGTCGCAAAAAACACAAGACCTGGAGCGGACCTGGGAAGGAGGGGGGGTGAAGAAGGAAGTGGGGTGGTTCAGGGGGTAGTTAGAGAGTCAGAATACGGATCACAAATAGATGCAGAGGGTCGGGCTTTACTTTGCCTGTGTGAAGCCTCAAACTTAATGCCTCTAAATGGAGTTAGATTCATAGACAAGGGCAGGGGTGTAGAAATTGACTGTCCGGGGGCGTGTACGTACTATAGAGAAGGCAGGCCCTGTTCTGTTATTGATTTTGTCCTTTAAAAAGTTATTGACCCCGCACTTCTGTCTTCTTGGTCCTCATTTAGAGTCGAAATGTTTCCAGATCTTGCTTCGGAACACTGCTCAGTCTCTTGCGGTCTCGCTTTAGTCGACTCAGAAGCCGTTGACCTCCCCGCCTCCGTGCCTTATCCCTTATTGAGTCTTGTACCCCCTTTTCAAAAGTCGTGTAGAATCTCACCTGTAAAAGATGAAGAGATAGCTGTCCTGGCGTCTTCCGTTCGACAGCTTTTTGAGGCATGCTGGCCCGGTTTATAGGACACTGGTGAGAAAGCTGCAGAATTATCTCATAATAGTCTCCCTCTCTTTCATGTTTCCCCCCTCCTTCCCCCCCCAGTCAGCCAATCCCTCCTGCGTCCATCCCTGAGACCCTGGCTGAGAGAGTTAAGGGCCTAGCAGGTGAATGGGAAAGGAAGTTAGCACAACCGGGGGAGAGGAAGCAGAGGGGTAGAAAGAAATCCGACAAACAAAGAAAAGGACAGATAGCTGCCCCTTGGTGGGACCAGAAGTGTAAAGAAATGAATGAAAGGGTAAGGAAGGTTGAGAGAGAACTAAGAACACAAACAGTGGGCAGACGAAGTAATGATAAATCCAGAGAAGAAAGAATGAGACATAAAGACAATCTGGTAAGGGAAAGGGGAAGGTTGATCGCAAGGAAAAGAAAGGCATACGCGTGTGCACAGGTAGAGCGTCTTACCCAGGAGGCCACTAGGGACCCCTCAGCGGTGTGGAAGTGGAAGAGGGTGCAACAGATGGGAGGGGATGGAGCGGGGGACAGACCGTCGGCAGATGCTTTCTCCAATTTCTGGGCGTCGGTGTTTCAAATTGAAGGAGAGGGACTTTCCCACCTCTCCCTACCCTCCAGCCCTCCTCTTCCCCCTCAGTCTCCTTTCTTCTCCCTTTTCCTATATGAGACGGTCATAAAAAAAGTAAATCTAAATAAGGGGGCTGGGCTTGAGGGTCTCTCTCCTAAACACGCTGCTCTGTGTTTCGGGTCATCGCGTCTCTCCCGTTTTCTTCTTTTTATTTTTTTTAATCTCTTTCATCTCTTCTCTTACTGGCCGTCTACATAGAACTTCATTCGCATTGTCCCAGTCCCTAAAGGCCCCGTGTCTCCGCTAGTGGATGAATGGTCCAGGAGGCCTATTCATATAGTGACCCTTCTGGCTAAGCTCTTTACTTTGTTGATAGATTCTTGTCTCCATCTGAGAGCAAGGATAGACGACAGACAGATAGGATTCAGAAAGGGAGTGGGGACTAGAGAGGCCATTCATACTTTTTGTTTGCCCTTTCTAAAACTTCCAAAAACAAAAAAAGACCTTTATTCGCGTGTTTCGTGGACTTTAGCAAAGTATTTGATAGAGTTGACAGAAAGAAATTGATCCAGAGACTTAAAGAGGAGGGGCTTTCAGAAGGAGACATTAATATGATCCATGCAATGTATATCAAGGTCATGGGGAAGATTGACGGGTCGGAAAGCATGTTTGAAGAGGGAACAGGGGTAAAACAAGGTGACCCTCTCTCTCCTCTCCTATTTCTTCTCTTCATCAATAATTTGCATATCTTAGTTAGTCTCCAGAGTAGAGATCGAGGGGAGGATTCATCCCAGGAAGTGAGGCTAGGAGACCTTCTGATAGAAAGCATCAGTTATGCAGATGATCCCATAATCTTTGGGCACTCCCCCCACGACCTCCAAAAGAGAATGGATCGGTTGGCCATGTATTGTGACACGTAGGGTCTGACAATGAATTTTAAAAAAACGAAAGTGATGAGATTAGCAGGCAGAGGGGGGGAGGAAGAAATTTTTTTCAAGGGTCGGACGGTCGAATGGGTAGAAAGTTACAGATACTTGGGTTGTCAGGTCTTCTGTGATGTGAACCCTCGTAAGTCTGTGACTGCCAGACTTGAAACTGCAGAGAGGGGAGTGGGAGGGGCTATAGTTTTGTGCGCATTAATAGGGATGCTCTCCCCACATAATCGTATGTCTCTCTTCAGGGGGATATGGGAACCCGCCGCCACTTATTCCCTTGAAGCCCTCCCGATTCGAGAATCTGATATCCAATGCTTAGACTCTCTTCAGCTTCGTTTTGTACATTGGTCTCTCCGTCTGCCCTGGAATTCTTTTGTCTTTCCCACCCTTGCAGCCGTTGGGCTGAGGCCTATGAGAGAGATTCTCAGTGTCAGAGTGGGGGGGTATTTGAGAAGTCTTTCCCTTGCGCGATTGGCTTTGCCTCAAGCGCTGTGGGCATGCCATAGGAGGGGGGAGCTTAGGGCGTGGTCGGGGTCGGCAAAAAGGCTTGTGCAACCCGTCAGTTCTACCCTTCTTGAAGGTGAACCTGATGAGGTTGATTTCAGAACCTCAGATAGCAGGCTGAGAAGGGGGGCGAGAAGTAGAGAAGTCAACGAATGGTTGGGAGACTAGGCAAACCCAGTCTCCGTGACGGAAAAGAGAGGGGGGAGACAAGGTAGACAAAGAATGCATGGCGTGTCTTTTCCTCCGTCTGCCTGCCTGACTGATTATCAGAAGAAGAATAGAAGCAGCCAACGCTTTATAAAACTGGTTCTAGGAAGCCTGGTGGAGGGGAAGGGGGGCTTAAGGTCTCCTTCGGTTGAACTACTCGCCAAGCAGTTCCTGGCATCCCCCGGGGCAGTTTTCCACCCTGTGTTGTGTGCCGTTGTTAGAGGGGGAGCAAACCATGGGGGGAAGGTTGAATCAATTTGCAAGGCCTGTGAAGAGAAAACTTGTGAAAAACTGATTGACGACCCGATTCACCGCCTGACAACTTGTGTTCGAACGGAAGTGCCGCAGCCCGGGGGGAGACTGAGCGATCTCTGGTATAGGCGACTGGAGCGTATGTTGATAGAAGAAGTGTATGAGCATAGAGAGAAACAGGAGGCCCGAGGGGGTAGAGGGTTGGGGCAGGCCGAGGAGCGTGTAAGGTGGTACTTCTCGCTTCTTCTTCAGAGGGACATCAGAAAGGCCAGTGCCCTCATTGCTGCATGCCTAGGACCAGACTGATCGATCCTGGGAAGCAGCGCTTTGCTAACTAGTAGTCTTAAGGTTCGGCCGCTTTAGGCAAGCATTCACTAGCATGCTCCTAGCTTGCAATATGACATGAATGCTCACAGACTGCCCTTTGCCATTGAGATACGATGGCTGGCGGGTTTAGTCACATCATCATCATCATCATCATCATTATTATTAATCGGTCTATAGGCCATCATGCAGTGCATCAGTCTAGGACAATGCTTTATTACCCCTTTGCCAGACCTGCATCATACAACTCTAAATACCCTACATCTAGAAGATGCTTTCTAAATCGCTGATGTCGTTTCCCTTCTGTGGGAGGAGTGCGACAACTGCAACAGAGACTCTCAGGCAGTAGAGGCAGACAGGAAGACCAGTGGAGAGGGGGGACGGGAGATGTACGTGGGAGGTGGAAAAAGAACATTCAAAGGTGAGACGGGAAGAGAGGTAAGTAACTAGCATATGCATCGAATCGCAGGCCTTACGATGGAGGGCGCAGACAGATGTTTCGCAAGAATCGCAGGGCCGGTATGGGTGAGTGTCTAAGTGCCAGGGTGACCTTCATTTGTGCCAACAATTCGCTTTGCGTAGCATGTTTTAGAGGGGTAGAGTCTTTCAATAGCAACCACTTTCTCTCTATTTCTTGGGCCCTGTCTAATTTGGCTTCAATTTCGGTTACAATTGCATTCAGAGCCTCTCGATCTGCTCTTGTTTCTGTGCATTTAGTCAGTCAGTGCAGTAGATCGTCTGCTTTGCCCCTGCATGCAGGGCAAACCGCGTCTTCCAGCCCTCTGTACGGTGCATGGGGGCGACCACCAAGCAACATATACAGCAAGGCTGAAAAAGGGCCTGAGGACCAGATCGCAGCGCGAGGGAGGGAAACGAAACGGGGGGACGAAGGGGATGAAGGAAAAGTAGAGGAAAGGAAGAGGAGAGACGAACGTTGGGCAGTAGGATAAGACGTTTGGAACACATTCG
>JAHBMJ010000043.1:12692-42446 GCA_018398765.1 Chromera velia | reverse complement strand
CATCTAGAAGATGCTTTCTAAATCGCTGATGTCGTTTCCCTTCTGTGGGAGGAGTGCGACAACTGCAACAGAGACTCTCAGGCAGTAGAGGCAGACAGGAAGACCAGTGGAGAGGGGGGACGGGAGATGTACGTGGGAGGTGGAAAAAGAACATTCAAAGGTGAGACGGGAAGAGAGGTAAGTAACTAGCATATGCATCGAATCGCAGGCCTTACGATGGAGGGCGCAGACAGATGTTTCGCAAGAATCGCAGGGCCGGTATGGGTGAGTGTCTAAGTGCCAGGGTGACCTTCATTTGTGCCAACAATTCGCTTTGCGTAGCATGTTTTAGAGGGGTAGAGTCTTTCAATAGCAACCACTTTCTCTCTATTTCTTGGGCCCTGTCTAATTTGGCTTCAATTTCGGTTACAATTGCATTCAGAGCCTCTCGATCTGCTCTTGTTTCTGTGCATTTAGTCAGTCAGTGCAGTAGATCGTCTGCTTTGCCCCTGCATGCAGGGCAAACCGCGTCTTCCAGCCCTCTGTACGGTGCATGGGGGCGACCACCAAGCAACATATACAGCAAGGCTGAAAAAGGGCCTGAGGACCAGATCGCAGCGCGAGGGAGGGAAACGAAACGGGGGGACGAAGGGGATGAAGGAAAAGTAGAGGAAAGGAAGAGGAGAGACGAACGTTAGGCAGTAGGATAAGACGTTTAGAACACATTCGGTCTGACGCCTCTGCCAAACTATAAAACCACCCCCCGTGAAGCGGCCCTTTCTAGACAACCATCAATCTATTTATCAACTTCCCGGTTGATCACTGCTCTTAAGAGAAGGAGACGGCCAACCTTGGTGGCTTTCTTTCTTCTTCTAATGGTTGGATTGACAGTCATAATTATTATCATATACTGTATACTAAATGCCACTTTGGCTATAAAATGCCGTTTCAAATGCCAATGTTAGCACTAGAGGTGTTGCAAATGTTGATCGACATTCGGCACTGACGCCGTCTGACGGCATTTACTAACCCTATATTTTATTTTTATTTCCATTTTTTTATCATTTTTTCCCATCCCAAAAATCAAACAGAACCCGATCTGTGCTTGTGGGGCCATGCTGAACCATGAGGGCTAGCATGCACAGGCTTATAGCACGGGAGGGGGTGTATGGTGGAGACATGAACAGATGAAAGATGTATTCTGCTCTCTTTTGCAGGGGCTCTGTCATTGCTATGTAATAAGGGAGCCAACCTTCGCACAGCTAGGCTTATCTACTCCTACCTATCTCATCAATGAGAGACAGAAACGTCCCGATTTCCTTGCAGGTCTCCCATCAGGAGATACCATACTAGGACACGTCGCAGTGACCCATCTATTCTTAATTGATGCCAACCGCCTGCAAAGATTCACAAAAACAGCAGGGTTAGCAGCAAAGGTGATGGAGAAGGTCAAAAACGACAGGTATGGTGAGATCTGTCATGAAATCGGATTTCGGTTTGTTCTTCTTATGTTTAAGACATATGGGAGACCAGGAGGGGGGATAATTCGTTTTTTGAAAGAGATGATGAAGTTGGGGGCCGGAAGAGTGAGAAAAGGAGAGGGAGACGAGGCAGTGCAGACAAGGCTGATGGACTGGTATTATAAAGTTCTTTTCTGCATGCTTTAGCGTTTCATTGCCGCAAATCTTCTCTGTTCAATTCATAGCAGGAGAGGAACTAGAGGGCCCTTCTAGCCTAAGTGCTTTCTCGGTAGGGAGGTCGCAGCGTTCTCTGGGTCTTTCAACTCGGAGGGTGCAAACTAAGTGATCCTTTTGTGATTGATTCTTTGTATACAAACAAGAAGAGAAAAAAAAAAAGGGGGGGGCAAGGGCATGAAAGGAAAGGAAGAAAAGACGGTTGAGAAAATAAGGGGCAAATTAATGGGAAGGGTCTTTTTAAAGTTGTTTTCCGCTGTCAAAGGGTAGCCTTTGCCAAGGAGACAAACTTTTAGAAAGTTTTTGCCCTGCCTCTCCCCTCTTTTCGTTATTCTCCGAGTCCTACTCTACTGTTGCTAGAGAAATAAGCCGCAGTAAAAGTGATCAATGAGCAGTGTTCCTAGATTTAGAACAGACGGGATAAACCGGAACCTTTTGACAGACTAAGCTAGATCCGCCTCTTATACACGGGGACGCGGCATACATAACAAAAACCTCAATCACGTTTTTTCCAATTTATTTTCTATCAATCAGACTTGCATGAACATGGACTGCCAGGAGCTAGGCTCCGATGGCTATAGTCATTCATTCATTCATTCATTCATTCATTTATTCATCCATCAGATTTCATTAGAGTTTTTCATTGTTACATGCTAGGCTAAATGATGTAATTTGCACTGGCAAAATAAAATAATAAAATAATTTAGTTTCAATAATAATTTTATGTTTGAGCACTGCATATGGCACTGGAGGTCTTAACGAGTTATAAAGATGATAACAAGGTCGGCAGAAGACTGGAAAGAAGACAGTAGCCAAGTGTACAGCTTTGGTAATAATTTATTGATGAATAATGCGTAGAACACAGATGAAGATGCCAAAAGGCGATAAATGCCTGGTAGGGGGCTGAACAAGGGTACTAATTCGAGTAATTAAAGTTTTAGAAGACGATCCATCAGGTGCAAAAGTGGTATAAACTTTATGAAAAGTCAACTCTTAAATTTTATATGTTTAAAAGACGGAAAAATATTAGTTTCATTTTTTTGTGAGGTTTCTAAAGTGTAGGATAACATAATTTTTGAGATACCCCCCCTTTATAGTAGTTGTTCAAATATTTAATACTTGACCGTTTTTTATTTTGTTTGTTTTTCCAATTTTTTATTTGTTTTTAATGTCTAGCTTGCACATATAGTCATTTATCTAACTTTTAATTTCTATCACTCTTTTATTAGCTTTTCTATCGAAGTGAACTGCTCTTATAATAAACCGAACTGCATGTCCTAGAAACTGCTTCATCATGCCCCTCATGCATTGCCGTTGAACGCTAGCCAGGAACGCTAGACGCTAGGCTATAGACGCCTTATTCAAGTTCCTAGTCAAGTTTATAAGTATATTCATACTAACTTACTAAGCCGATAGGCTATAGCGATAGTGTTAGATGGTATATAATGATAACAATATGATGAACAGTTTTCTATTACTTTTCTAACAACTTCCTAGGGGAATCTAGGCATGTCACAGCAAAAAAAAAAAACACTTTAAAAAAGTTCTAGAAAAACGAGTTATCTACATTTTTTTTTTTTTTGCCTGCAACACCTTCAAGTTGCAATACTTGCACAACACCTGTGCATGCAATAGCTAAACAACAGTTGTGAAAGTAAACGATGGTCCTGGCATTTCTATTCATCCCTTCGCCCCGAGCCAGAAAAGGGAGCGACGCGCACGCAGAGGCCCGTCCACATGGGGTGGCGGGACGCCTGCGACAGAGGTGTGCATGTTGTGAGTTCCATGGTATGGCCCGCATGCACTTTGGCGTTAGAAATATACCCGAGGCACTCACCGTAGTGGTGTGTGCTCCGGGGGTTCATATGGGATTTAAATAGGCCGATGGTGCAGTTATGCCATCGGAGGCATCAGAATTAATTCCGGTCCCGAATTAATTTCCAGACAGTCAGACAGACGTGCACGGCGGTTATCGTCCGTCTGAATGAGAGACGTGACTTAGGGATTGATAGAGCTTCATGGGTAGGATCTGTACTATGTCCTGTGTCTTTCTGTAGTTCTCTTGTGCTCTGAGTAATACACAAGGCCACCAGCAGGAGCATACTATGGACTGTGGGAGTTCATAGATTTTCTGTCTGGTGAAGAGACTGATCAGGTATTTATTTTTGATTATTTGTATCGGTCTAGACGAGTACGTCATGGAGACGTATTCGCTGTGCTCCTCTAATAGGAGAGGGCCAGGAATTCGGGAGTATAGCAGTTTGAGGAGTCCTCTGGATAGGCTAGAGGATCGATACGGGAGGGCCCATAGGATTCCACTGGAGGAATCTCAAGAGAGGTGAGACTCTACTTTTCACTGGCGCCGTCACTGAGGGAGTCTCCCGTTGTCATTCCGACAACATTCCCCTTGTTGTATTCCCGATTCCCTACTGCAGGTGACTTACCATGGGTCCCAAGAAGGACGCTCCACATGGGTGCGTCGCGATCAAGGGTATGGAGGTGAAGACCGTGGGCGTCTTCGGCCTCACGGACGATGCGGACATTATCGAGTGGGTACGGCAATATGTAGATGCTGTGGCCATTCTCGGGGACTCGGATAAGTGGTGCAGCGGGCTCACCCTCACCAACAGGAACAAGGTGGGGGTCAACGTTAAGCACTACGTCGCAAGGACCGAGGTGGAAGTGCTGGAGAAGGTGGTGGAACGGGTGCCCCACCTCAGCTTGGATATCTCTGAGCAGCTCCGGATTTTTCACAGGCACGTTGTGGACTCCGTCTCTCCGCCCGATGCGGAGTGGATGAAGAGATATCTACAGCGGACCGATGTCCTGAGAATGGGCAAGGTGAGGATCATGGAAATCAGGGAGCTTCTCTCACGCCAAGAGAAGGAGAGAATCTCTGGTCCCCAGTTGAAGGCTCTGAATGAACAGATCCTCTGCCTGCAGACTCTGAAGGAACCATCTTCCCTCTCCCTGTCTCGCCCTGTTATGTTTTTTTTAGGTGGAAAGCTCTATGAGAGAGTTTCAACAGAGACGAAAGTGAAGACGGAGGAGGAGACAGGAGCGATACCAGACACCTCCTGTCAGATGTCCGTCCCTGTGTTCAGTGAGCAGCGTCCGGCCTCTGATGAGTGGGACCGCCGTAGCAGTAGCAGTAGCAGTTCCAGTGGGGGGGTGCAGGTGGTCGGTGTGCGACCTGACACCACCCTGCTGGAGATAAAAAAGAAGTAGTACGAGGACCTTGTGGCCCAGATATCGGGTCTGGAAGCCGCACGGGGTGCTGACAAGCTCCGAATTCTGGAGATCCAGAAGGGGGAGAATGAAGTGATGAGTAGCATACCCAGGAGGGACAATTTCCCTGAGGGGTCTGAAGGGAAGGAGGCGTACACATCAGAGCTGGTATCCTGGGCCAAGAAGAAAGAGGTCTTCGACGCTGGGAAGGCTGACAGGGATACGCTGGTAGCGACCCTGCATGGTCATATTGACCAGCTGGCGTCTGATGGGTTTGCTCTGAACGAGCAGGCCGACAAACTCCGTAAGGAAATAGACGTGCTCTCTTCTTCCCCCCAGGCCAAGGGTATCGCTGGGGGTGCTGCTGAAGGTCGCCTGCCTTCGGTATTCCAGATGACCCCCCTTACAGGTGGGGGGGTGTATCCTGCTGTGTCTCCCTCTGATCTTGCGACGGTGTTTGTAGGTGAGGGGGTGCATACTGGTGATGTCGGGGCTCCGGATGCTCCTGACATCTTCTCTTTCCTGAGAGTTAGGGAGTCGAGTGGATCTCAGGGGAGGCCCAAGTATAACCCTGAGGATCCCCTCATCACCTACACCCTGGAGGAGATCTTGACATCGGTCTTGAGGACCTTTGCGGAGATGCGAGATAAGGTCGTGGCGATGATCTTTGCGCACTTTTTCAAGACGATCCAGTACTCGACCTCTGCTCTCATCCTGGAGTACGAGAGGATTGCCTGCAAGCCCTGTCGCTTCGGTACCTACACAGAGCTGCTGGCGTATCACAAGCGTCTCCTAAACCATCTGGTTTAGGAGAACATCGTCCACGAGCTTGGCGTGAAGTACAGGCTCGGGCTCCTGACGGCACACCTGCCAAACGACCTCATCATGAGGTGGCAAGAGAGGCAGAACCCGGTGGACCTCACCAGCAAAATGGAGATCACTAAGGAGATCCATGCCATCGCTGCCCAAGCGGAGACCTTCAACAAGTCTCTCGGCGATGTCTAGGACCGGGGCCTGGTTAAGGGAGCTCTCGTCGAGGACTTGAAGAGAGAGTGGGAACAGAAGGCGGCAACCTTCGGGGTGAGGGACTCGGGGGGTGCCTCGCGGGGGGGTATTATTCCGAAGGTTCCTTTCATGGGGTTCGCGGGGCCTGGAGGAGTCCCGCAGAGGAAGTCACCTTCCAAGGCAAAGGGAGGGAAACCCTCAGGAGGAAAGACCCCTGACTCTGGCGGGAAGAGCAGGGGCAACTCTGATCGCAGGAGGCAGGGCAGTGCAGGAGGGGGTTTCGGCAAGGGGGATGGCGGGGGGAGCTCCAATCGGGGGTACTCTCCTGGGTCCAATTCCTCTGCTCCCTCCAGTAGATACAATGACAAGGGGGTGGAAGGAAGGGACCGTCCTCCCACTCAGGCCATTGTCAACCCCAGGGGCTCCAACAGGAACCCCGTTCTCGACCGATATAGTGTCCGACAACGGGGCGGATCTGGGTCGGATGCGTTCATCGGGACGATAGCGGGACCTGGAGAAACTCCCATCAAACCCGGTCAGTGGGATGGAGAGTTTGGGTCTCTGTGGGACAAAGTGTGTTGGGATCCTGCCAGCAGGAAGAGCCTTCCCCACGGGTACCGCGATGGGCAGTGCCTGAGATGCAACCGTCCGGATGGACATGCAGAGTGGGGGGGCCATGGGGCCTGTCCTTGGATTCGGAAGAAGGACGGCTGCCCATCGTGCAGAACGATGGGCCATGCTCCCAACAACTGTCCTGACGAGAACGCGAAGAAGCGGTGGATGATGAAGCAGATAGACAAGACCGGGCAGGACAGGGGCGGCTCAGGGGGCCGCCCTAAGGGTCCTCCAGGAGGAGGAGGCCGTAGAGGCGGCTCCAGAGACCATCGAGGGTCTCCCTATCCTGGTCGTGGGGGCGGCTCAGGGGGGAGAGGAGGCGGTGGGGGTCGCGGCCGTGGTGGGCGTATCCTTTCTCCCGGCAGGTTCAACAATGAGAACTTCGAAAAGAAGAACCCAGACTCCGGACAGGCGCAGCGGGGGGGTAGTGTCCCTCCTGTGTCCTCGCAGACTGTCGGTCCTGGGGGTTAGGATGATGATGATGATGTCGTAGTGACGGGTGGCATCTCACGTGGCCACTAGCAGGGGAACTCGTTCGACCTGACCATCCACACGTCCAAGGGTGAGGAGAAGACCACTCACAGGGAGGGGTCTCTCGGAAAGGTTCGCTTTGCAGACCGCCTTGGCCTTCCTTTGTGCTATGAGCCGGGAGCCAAGTACTCGCCCGACTACGATACAACGACCTTCCACGTGTGGCATGATAGGGCTATGGAGCGCCTGTCTGCCTGGGATCCTGTTAGGAACCACACGGGGGTCGATGTATGGAGAGAAGGAGTCCGTGAAGCCTGGCAAACGATCTTGTCCGACAAGCCTGAACGGACAGGCTTAGAACGTATGGGGTGGGCTATCTTCCCTGCAGGTTTGGAGACTTACATGATGGTCATGCAAGCCTTCCAGTCGGACTTCACTGCAAGAAGAGTTCAGCACATCAGGGATATGATAGAGGAGCAGGACCTCCATCTCCCTGAGTCCATCTCTCGCACACGGGGACCGGAAGACGAGACCACCATGGGTACGGTGCCCTTTGGTTCAAAATCTGCTGTCTACACGGTCTCCCAGTACAAGAGTGAACTGATGAACGACCCAAACAGGACCCGGCGACGGGCTGGGTTTCCGGAGAAGTTCGAGGTCTACCAGATTTCAGGAAATGCGAGATTCAAAAACCCCGAGCTCGTCGAGTACAGGGTTATCAAGATCTATATTGACTCCTGTACGTTCGGGAACCTCATCTCCTGGAGGAAGGTGAGGAGCCTCATCCGTGCCTTTGGGGGGCCGGATATCCCGAACTGGACGGGTTTGTTCACGGGGGGTGTTAGGGAGGAGGGGGACGGGCCCCCGGACGGGGGGCTTCCCAAAAAGACGCGGCACCGGCACTATGAGCATCTTGTCATGGGACAAGATTTCATTGAGTGGAAGGTGCAGCTGGAGATGCCCCTCCAGTCGCGGGGACTGGGCGATGAGGCGGTGTTCTCTTGTCCTGCGATTCTTGGCATCCGGTTTGGGACTCACGACCCCTCCGGTGCTCCAAAGAATATTGTCGTCCCCTGCCTCCTCCACACAGTTGATCAGCCGAATCTCCCTGACGTGCTGATTTGCAATGCTCCTAGTGCAGGCCTCTTCGTCCCTCGTTCTTCGCCGAAGGATGTCCTTCCCGCCTACCGCGCGTGGGCTGAGAAGATGAAGGAGGAGAGGTAGATCTCACATGGGGTGAGGCTGTCTATGGACCTGATGTACCAGGAGGAGGTGCGTCAGGGCATTCCGCAGGTTGATGTTGAGGTCATGGACACCCCCTTCAAGGTGGGGGCACCGGAGGCCTGCATCATCCACAAGCCCTGGGGAGACAGGCCGGACGGGTATGGCCTCAACCACCTCCCTCGAGCCGTGTATGACCGCAGCCTGCACTACAAGGCCATCCCGAACAAGTCCTTCAAGCACTTCCTTGGGAGCGGTCCCCAAGGAGGTTCATGCGGGTACCGGTTCCAGTCACTGCAGGAGGTGTGGGACCGGCGGAATAAGGTGCAGAGGATGAGGCAGCAGAGGGATCCTTATGAGCGGATTCCCCGAACCCCTCTTCCCGACGTGTTGAAGAAGAGGTCGGCCAAGAAGGACTTCAGGGCTATACCCGATGGCGTCGAGGTCTCTGTGGCTGCCTACCCGATCACGTATTGGGTCGTGGGTGGATGGACTGCCTCGGAGCTGGCGGACACCAACCACTGTCAGCAAGGACCTGAGGTCCTTTTCTTGCGGTGAGAAAGTTTGATGCTGGGGGCGCTGACCACTTCCGACCATGGAACTACGGGTTCGAACGGACGCACCTGGCTGCCTTCTCGGCCGTCATGGTCGACCAGCAGCGTGAGGTGATGGCACTGCACGCGTGCTACGGACACCAGAACTTCAACAATCTCAAGGAGACACTCGCAGCTGAGGGCATTGACATCGATGAGGACTGCAGAAGGTGGGTTTCTGCGTATCCCCTCTGTCAGCTGAAGAACGCGATCACTCCCCGGATTTATAAGAGGAGTGAGAAGCTGTCGGCAGATTGGAGGCCGATCAAGGGAACGGTCTGGATCGTCGACATCTAGTTCTTCAAGGACTTTCTCGCGAAGGCCGAGACAGGGGGCTTCGGGATGATGGTCATCCTCTACGAGCCAGGAGCCGGATTCTCTCTGGCCCACCCAGCTAAGGAGAAAGATGAGGCTTCCCTCATCAACTGCGCGCACTACTTTGCTCGTTGGCTAGGGCGTCCACACCTGGTGTGCATGGATGGAGAGAAGGCAGGAGCGGGTGCCTCCTTCCACTCGTAGCTCCGGGGGGACAGGTCCCCCGGACTCCACCCCATCGAGTACCGTCAGGGACCTTCGTACATTGGAAAGGGTCTGCAGGCTCTGGTCGAGCGCTGCATCCGCAGCAATCGGGAGGGAGTGGCCCTCCTCATATCGGACCCGAACCACCGGTTTCCCCTTGCTGTGATTCACCTCATGGCGATGGGGGAACGTTGGGGGTATTCCTGTGCGTTTCACAGAACGGTGGGGGGCATCCCTTTTACCCTGACCTTTCGGAGAGCGCCTCCTGGATGGAAAGTGGGGAACACTGCGATGGTGTCCATGCCTTCCCTGGGAACGGAGTTGCGTTGAGTCATTGTACAGTTTTTAGCTCTGCTCACGCATGATGTTGTCGCGGTTCTCCACGGATACAAGGAGAGGGACGTTCAAGGGGAACGTTTTACCGTCCTGCAGGTCCATCCCGAGCATCTGCAGACGGTCCCCGACAACCTCCGCCTCTGGGGGGGGCATCGATTTGATCAAAATGGGAACATCCTCCTGGCTCCCACGCGCGGAGACCAGGATGATCTACGACTCTGGAAAACTTCTGCAAGGCAGGAGGGGGGCACGGGAGCTCGCTATCGCAGACGGGCTGGTAGGAGCGACCTCGGCCACAGGGGATTCCCTCTAGTCCTTCCGGGTACATCTCCGGTGGGATGGTATGAGGGGTTGCAGTGAGGGACACAGTGGCCGGCGAGGAAATTTTCTTTTCAACTGGCGGATGAGGGCGAAGGTGTTGTAGGCTTGCGGGAAGCCCCTTGTCTCACTCGAGATCACCTTTGTGAGGGACATCAGGAGATTTCGAGCACGGAGGCGCAGGCGTCGGCTTCGTCATCGTCTTTCTCTGCCCTCCCCTCTTCCTCTGCCCTTCCCTCTGCACTGCCTCCCTCCTTCCCTCCCCCTGCTCCTGTAGAGCCCTCCAACCCCTCCCCTGCTCAGGCAGAGGCCTCGGTACGGGAAGCAGGGGCGGCGGGCGCCCAAGCACGGTCTCCCTCTCCTGCTATGTCCAACAGGGCTTCTGTCGACTCCGGGGAGTCGCCGTTACCGGATTTCATTGTCCCGCTCGGCTCCTTAATGAAGGGGACCATCCTGGACCCATCAGGCCCTGGGGTGCTGCGCATGCCTGGGACGGTGCGGCAGCATAATCGCGCTCTTTCGAGGGGAAGGCGGGTGATGGATCTAGGCCCCGTCTTTTGTGACGAGAAGGGGAACCGCCTCCTAGGGGCCAATGGGGAGCCCCTGGGGTACAATTGGAAGGTGGAGTGGCCGGTGTTCATGACGTACCACCGGGGGGTGTATGACGCTTGGACTCGTCGTTTTGCGCTCATGTTCCACCCCGATCTGGGGGAGATCACTCAGGGAGAGGTGTTGGATACCCTAAACTTTTTAAGGACTACTTGGCACCCCGACTGACGACGGGCGTTAAGGGGGACTCGTGGAGAAGCGGGAGTGCTACAAGGACGCAAGATGAAATTCAAGAAGCACGTGAGGTGTTCTTTGGAGACATAGGTTTCGATCTTGAGGAGGAGAGCCTCAAGAAGATCATGTTACAGAACTAGGGCGTCTATCTGCACTCGCCTCCACAGCCCTGTTGGATTGAGATCCCAGAGGGGTGGACGACTTCGATGAGTCTCCAAGTCTCCATTGCTCCCAATACGGCTGGGGGCAAGCATAGGGGGCAATACTACATGCACACGGCGCTCAACTACTTGGATAGGCCCAAGCAGGAGTGGATCGAGGCTAACAGGGAATTGAGGGAGACAGACGGTCTGTCTCGGATTCAATTTGAGCCCCTGGGAGCCGAGTATGCCTACTGGACCCCTTTGGAAGGGAAGTTCTAGACTGTCGGGCTGTCCATGGCTGTCGGTTTTCCCGAGAGGCACTATGAGTACAAGCGGATCGAGTTCCAAAACTATGTTTTTCCGAGCTTCTACGACCCGGATCCGGTAGCTGCAAGCATCCGAGCGTACACGGAAGGAAGAGATCGGATGATGGAACACTTTTGGGACGTGTTCCGGAGGACAGAAAGCAACGAAGATGAGAAGGCGTGGTGCCTCGTATGTGAGATGTGCTACCAGGTTAGGTGCATGTTCCACCGGTCGAAGCACCATAATGACCGCTCGCGCCCTATCGTGTTTGAGAGAGAAGACCCCACGGTAGAGGTCGTCCTACCCAAGGACCCCAGGGACAAGGTCGACAAGAACGAGGTCGGCTGCGGGGACTGAGCTTGGGAGGAGCTCTCGGATGCATCTGTGGTAAAGACAGGCAGAGACAGAAAGGGAGGGGAAGGGTCCCCTTGCGCTCATGTTTCGGGTGCTGAGGATGAGGAGACTGACGAAGACACCTTCGCTTCTGAGTCTCTGCTGTGGGGCAGAACGAGCGAGTCGGACCCAGACGATGGAAAAGATGGGGAGGATCCTCCTGACGGAGATGGGGGTCAAGAGGACCCTTCCCCAGACGATTCTCTGTACGACCCACCTCCAGGGGGTTGTTCTGGAGGAGACAGGGGCGGGGGAGCTGATGATAAGGGAGGTGGAGATGGCGGGAGGGACGTTCCTCCCGGATCTTCCCAAGCTCTGCATCACGGCATCTCCGTAGGGGAGAGGGCCCGCCTCCGTCTATCTGCTCGCAGACGACCGCGAAGATTGTCTGTGAGAAGGATCTTCTCCGGGGACGACGGAGACGACGAAAGAGAGGCGGAGTCTTCTGCCAAAAGGGGTAGAGGTGACGAGTCGGAACTGGAGGATAGGCCGATTGACCCTTCTGCGCACCCGGGGGGCGCAGATAGGTCCCGGTCCGAACAAGGTACTTCCATGTAAGAGAAGAAAGTTTTGGGTCTAGCTGTGCTGGAGTTCTCCTCGTACGATCGTTAACCGATGGAGGCTTACCCCATTAAGGGGGCAGTTGTCCAGAGGGACAACAGGAGAAAGCTCGTAGCCCTCCATTCAAAGGCGCGTAGAAGCTACGGGTCGGCAGACCTCGCACCTGATCTGTCGGTAAGGGACCCCCTCGCTTTCAAGGTCAAGGAAATCAGGGATGGGAGAGTGAAGTGATCGTCCATCAAGCACGTGTTCGACATTTGGGGAGGGAGAGTCCCCGAAGAGGCTGTACGTATGATTGACGACCCCGTCCAGCTCCGGGAAGTTGGAGTTTGGAAACTGCCGGAGGAAGAAAGGGTAGGGGGTGAAAAGGGCTCTGCAGACGCGGTCTCTGCAGATCCTTCCGCATCGTCGTCTTCCTCTGCTGTGCCTTCCTCTTCTGCTGTCCCTGCTGCGCCTCCTGTCGAGGGGGGGTCACGTGTTGTCCCCAAGGCTGCTGAGTCTCAAACTGGTATTCCTTTGAACGCAGGCAGAGAGGAGTGAGCGGAGGATCATAGAGGTCCTCCTGCTGCCGAGGGGGCATCTGATGAAGGGAATGAGGTTGGAGGAGTTAAACCACTGGGCCCTATTGCGGAGAATGTGGAGATGGATGAGGAGCCTCCGTCTATGGTTGCGTCTACAGACAGGGACGGGTATGACTTGGAAGCAAGCTTGTCAACGTTTGAAGCAAGCGGCCCGGGCTTTGGGAGCAACAGTAGCTCCTCGGATGATGAGTGGGGTGTCCTGGGAGGTTGGAAACTTCCCAGGGCAGGAGAAGGACCCATCATGAGGCAGAACCCGCCCAAGGAGGAGGTTGAGGAGATGAACAAGGTGGATGAGGTTTTGCAAGGCCCGCAGTGAGAGCGGTTCAACACCCTCTGTGCGATGGAGGTTTTGAGGGAGGAGTGAGCAAGGAGAGTGCCCGAGGTGACGGGGAGGAACTGGAATGATGATTTCCGGGAGGAGAGAGGCATTCCGTCGTTCGTGGGGGCGATGGCGTGGGAGAGGGAAGAGGGCAGTCCCAAACGGGCTGAGACGCCCGGGAGCCCCACCAGGAATAGGTGGTGCGGTCTTCCTCACCTGTCTTACCTCTCATCCAGGAAACCTCGGTCAGGATTCCTGTTCACGGGAGCTGCCGTGTATGAGGAGGAGATGAGCCGTTTTAAGAAGGGCTCTACCCAGCTCCCCGCAACAAAGGAAGAGATAGACTCGGGGTCTCACAAGCTCGCTGCCCTGAAGGAGTGGCTGGTGAACATTGTGAGAAACCGGACACTTGGCAAGAGGGTTAAGAGGAACGAAGTTCGGGCGGTCGTCGGTATGGGCTGGCGATGCACTTGGAAGGAGACGGACGATGGGGCTTGGAAGCCTAAGGCGAGGTTTTTCGCAAAGGGCTTCCTGGACGGCCAACTCGTTGACACCTACGTCGGAACGCCATCCGTCGCGGGGATCAACACCGTCTGCCTTTTCATTGTGTCCACAAGAATGGAGATGGGGGCGGCGGATGTTACCACTGCCTTCTTGACCTCCAAGGATCACAACGCCGAGCGGGTCGGCGCGACACTGCCCTCTATGCTGCCTCGAGTCCCTGAGGAAAACCCATTCAAGGACATCCCTGATGACAAGTACGAGGAGCTGAGGAGGATGGCGGCCAAGTACGAGTCCAGGAGCACGTACTTGGTGGAGATGGGCTTCTATGGGCTGCCCTGTGCGGCCCAGCTTTTCGACCATAAGTTGGAGGGGTTATCCAAGGAGTTGGGGTTCAAGCGTGTGGACACGGCCATCGCAGTCAAGGCTCCCCCTGAGGGAGGGAGAGCCCAAGCCATCGTCATGAATTGGATAGACGATTTGCTGACTGGAGCCCTTCCAAAGGAGCACAAGGCCCTTCAGGAGACCCTCAACCAGAGGCTGGGCTTTGGGTCCATGTGTGTGATTGGGGAGGGATCAGAGAGGAAGTTTTCTGGAGTGGACATCTCCAGAGTCTCCACGGAGGAGATTCACCTCTCCCAGGTTTCATACCTCGAGAACACCGACACCGCTCCTCTATGGAAGATTTTGAAGGAGAAGCGTCCGAGCAAACCCTGGAAGGGTTTAGACGGCAAGAGTGCTGAGCCCTCCACCGAGGAAGAGGTCGACAACCAGTATGAGAAGCCGATCCGTGCTGGAGTCGGGACTCTGCAGTGGGGGGTGAGGATGAATCATCCGCTCCGTACGGTGTGGGGCCACACGGTAGCGCAGTCGATTTCGAAGCCCTCCAGGCGCGTCTTCAAGACGGTCGTGCGCATCATTGAGATGCTAAAGGGGCACCCTGACAAGCGGGTTTTCACGAGCGTGAGGCTCGTGCCCGTCGTGCACGCGAGCGTTCAAGTTCGCGACTTACGCTGCACGGTTGGGTTATGTTGTCAGGATCCTGCACTCGATCAAGCTGTGAGGGGACCTGCGGTCCCTCCTGGAGAACTGGATCGCGTGGGCCACCAAGAGGGCGGGCAGGAAGGTCGGGTCTTCCACCGCCGGGGAGGTGCTCGCCTTTGAGTTTCTTCTCAAGAAGCTTTTCGGCATCGTTGCCCTCGTTAAGGCGATGTGGGGCCTCAAGAAGGTCCGTGTGATCGTCTATACGGACTCCGGCCCCCTCCATGACCAGTTCCGGTCTGGCAAGGCCCAGACCGATGCGACCATGCAGGGCGTTTTGGAGTGGTACATTCAGGAGATGCGTATCCTTGGGGCAGATCTCCAGTGGATTGCACGATCGAAGAACGTGGCGAACGTGATGACCAAGTGCGCCCTCCCCGGTGGGGAGATGGCGTGAATCCGACGGCGTGGAATTTCTGGAGGGGAGGGGTGTAGGGCCTTTTCTTTCTCTCTTTTGTGTCCTGTTTCTGTCGTCTGCTCTTTCTCCTCTGTCGTCCCTTTGCAGGTAGGCGTGTATAGGGTGTGGTTTTACGCTCAGGGTGGGGATGACTGGGGTTTGGGTTTGGGCATAGAAGGAGCTAGATAGGCCAGAGGTACTGTTTGTCCCTTTTATCCGTTTCTCTCTCTCTCGTTATTCTGTTCTCCCAGATAGGTGACTAGATGGGGCGGTGACAAGAAAGAGGGGCAGGAGACAAGGGGTCTTCTGCTGGGTGGGCGTGGGCTCAGCCAGGCAGGAGAGTAAGAAGAGTTAGGCAGGAAAGCAAGAAAGCCAGAGGAGTGGGTCCTCTACCGCTGCACCCTTCCATACACCTCCGTAGTAATGCATGTTCGGTAGTTGTCCTGTTCTGCTTCATCCCGTTTGTGTTCGTGCTTTGTTTGTTTGTTTTCCACGCTCTGGCGTAGTTGACGTATGTGCCTCTACGTCATGGGCAAAGCATCCAATGCTCGGGCAATACATGAGGCCAAGCAATAGGCGGGCCCAAAATTCATGTAAACCAAGCATTAAATTTTATTTGGAGCAGCTCGGGTGGAACAAACGATCATAGATTACGGTCAATTACATGGGGTATATGGGCGGGTGGATCCGACGTTCATGAGGAGGCAATACCCTGTCTGTTCGCATCCGTTGTCCTGCACTCCATGTTGGGTGCCCGTCTGCATAAGAAATCCATACGCAGGAAACAGACGGGCTGTTTACGCGGCGAAGGTGAGTGCCCGAAGCACTCAAACAGTCTGATCCCTATACGCTTTCCTTCCTCCGTTCTGAGCAGAATGGGCCTAGCCAGACCAGTTAGACAGCCTGAAAGAACGCTGTCAGCTGGCATGGGGAGCGTGAAGGATTTTTGTTTACGCCCATTCATGATCTGGCTGCCTGTCTGCGATCCGTTGCGGTGATGGAGTTGGTGTGCTGCCTGACCGACGCTTTGATCTATACTTTCGTCTCACCCCTGCAGGGCTTTGCATCACCCCCAAGTGAGTCCACGGGAGAATGTAGATAGAAAGGGGGGAGGGTGCTCATGGAGCATCACGTCTGGCAAGTGGCAGCCTAGGCAGAGGGAAAGACTGCTGTGCGCGCACTGAAACTTTCGTCTCTTTGTCTTTTCTCTCTATGCACAGCGTTTTAGCAGGATCGCAAGGGCGTCCTGCGTTCGTAATGAACTGTTCCAGTCGGATGTGTAACTGCCGTGCAAGAGAGATCTGATCCAAGTGCAGGGGGCATCTTGGGTGAAAATGAGAGCTCAGGTGTGTTGTGGGTGTTTCTTTCCTCTGCCAGCCTCTCATCCTGCTTGAAACCTGTCCTCCACTTTGGGAGGTCAGGTTAGGGGTGAGTGTAAGCCCGGGTGTGTTTGGTTTTGTAGGTTTATATTTATGAAATCCTTTCCCCAGAAGGTCAGGGGAGTGCGTGGTGGCTTTCCTATGATTTTAACTGTTTCTGCAAAGCATGCGTGAAGGGGTTGGGGGTGCCTCGGGGGGGGGGACCTTCCTTGAAGTGCAGTTCCATTTTGTATATTTGTTTTTTCTCCCTCTTTCTTCTTTGTTTGGATTTCCGCCCGGCCCGGGGAAGCTCGTCGCATCATAGGGGCGTGCATGGTCAGTGCACGCTAGCCGGGTGTGGGCGTCTTCAGGTTTTCCCTTGTTCAATTCGTTTGCACAGACGGAAAGGAACCGGGAGGGAAAGGCCTTCCCGGTCTGTCTATAGAGGCAGAACCCTTTCGCAGTCATGTTTTCCTTGAGCTGCCGGTTTGCGTTAGGGGGCCTAATCCATTGCCAACCCAAACTAGAGTAGGGTGGGCACGGTATGCAGAACATTATCCCCTTCCTTTTGTGGTGGTCGGTGGCCAGCCACACATCCCATCGGTCCGAGTGCATGAAAGAAGGAAAGGAAGAATTTGGGGAGAAGGTGGTAAGGACTTTTACTTTTGACAGACCCGCTTGGGGAGAATGGGTCTCCTTACCAGAGGGCAGGGCATGCTGAGGCTGTCAAAGGCTCTTGTTCTCCAGAGAACTGCATTTTGGTTACATAAGGAATGCTTGTGTTTTGTTTGCTTTTCTTTCTTTTATTTCTTTCAAACGTTCAGAGCAGGGTCCGTCCAGAGTAGGCAGCATGGCAGGTAGCGCGGGCTCCTGCATGCTAGATGTCTTCGGTTTTCTGCGTGTAGGGTGGGGCTCCATCTGGAGGCAGATGGGCTGTGTGTCCCATGCGTTCGCTAGCATAAGTAGGCATGGGCTGGGGGCCTGTGTTCTTCTTTGCTGTTCCTCTCGCTTTTCCTGGTGTAGTTTCGTTTTATCCCGTTCTTCCAGCCCGGTTGGCTGGTATCCATTTCCCTGTATGCCCTGCACATGCGTGAGCCCGGTATGCTCTCACTTGTTAAAGGATAATAAATAATGTCTGGAGAGGACGGCGCGTGAGAGTATGAGAAAAAGGAATGAGGAGAGAAGAGGTAAACGATACATGAGTAATTCTTTTGTGATTGTGCAACAGGAAAAGAGAACAAGGAAAAATTGGGGAGCCGGGTGATTAAAGACAGGTCTTTTCTCCTGCTTCCCGATTCTCCCTTGTCAGAGGGGGGTGTGTTGTGCTGCGTTCTCCATAGTTTTTCTTCAGGGGCTTGGGAGGGGGTGTGTGAAAGTAAACGACGGTCCCGGCATTTCCATTCGTCCCTTCGCCCCGAGCCAGGGAAGGGAGCGACGCGCACGCAAAGGCCCGTCCACATGGGGTGGCGGGGCGCTTGCAATAGAGGTGTGCATGTTGTGAGTTCCATGGTATGGCCCGCATGCACTTTGGCGTTAGAAATACACCCGAGGCACTCACCGTGGTGGTGTGTGCTCCGGGGGTTCATATGGGATTTAAATAGGCCGATGGTGCAGTTATGCCATCGGAGGTATCAGAATTAATTCCGGTCCCGAATTAATTTCCAGACAGTCAGACAGATGTGCACGGCGGTTACCGTCCGTCTGAATGAGAGACGTGACCTAGGGATTGATAGAGCTTCATAGGTAGGATCTGTACTGTGTCTTGTGTCTCTCTATGGTTCTCTTATACTCTGAGTAATGCACAAGGCCACCAGCAGGAGCGTACTGTGGTCTGTGGGAGTTCATAGATTTTCTGTCTGGTGAAGAGACTGATCAGGTATTTATTTCTGATTATCTGTATCGGTCTAGACAAATACGTCACGGAGACGTATTCACTGTGCTCCTCTAATAGGAGAGGGCCAGGAATTCGGGAGTATAGCAGTTTGAGGAGTCCTCTGGATAGGCTAGAGGATCGATACGGGAGGGCCCATAGGATTCCACTGGAGGAATCTCAAGAGAGGTGAGACTCTACTTTTTACTACAGTTGTTTTAGATTTAAAAAAAAAAGAAAAAAAAAGTACCTGCATGATAAAGAGAGTTATTTACTTTTTTTTTTCTCTCTTTGTAATACGTACCCCTAGACAACTTTTCTACTAGCTTTTCTATCACTTAATTTTCGATGGTGCAAGTCGAGGCCTGGCAGTGGACCGCGGGGCAACCCGGAACATAAATCTTAATTAATCCTAATCCTAATCCCTAGCCTAATCCTAATCCTAATATTTTTTACAGGGTACGTGTGACCAGATTCACTAGAATGTTGAATAACGTTCTAAATAACGTTTATAAAACTATAGAACTGACTACATGCTAGATTAGGTGCTAAACTATATGCTAGACTATATGTGTGACTGCACATCTGCTTGCAATCCTAGACGTGGTCTTTAATTAGTAAGTTAGTTTAGTTCTAGACGTATCACAGAAAAAAATAATTTAAGCCTGTCCTCGCTTAATTTTTTTTTTTTTGCTCGATCGACGATATTAGGTGACAAACAACTGTTGTTTAAGTGTTGCGTAAATGTTGTTTTGGTGTTGCACAAGTGTTGCTTAGGTGTTGCACAAAAAAAAAAGAAAAAAATAATTTAAGCCAATTCTGGTCTAGATTCTGGTTTACTTTTTTTTGAGTTATTTTGTTTTGCTATGATATGCCTAGGTTTAGTTTATGACCCCATCGAGAACTAAATAACTAACAGAGGCTGGCAATTTTCAATACCAGGGTGATAAACCCACACGCCGCCTTGAGAGAGAAGGTGACCTAGACTCAAGCCCTCAAAGCAGCAGCAGAAGAAAAGAAGAGGAAACATGGGTAGGCAAGCGTGGACGGTGCGACTTCATCCTACTCGTGAGTGCGGTCGACGGGACGATAGAGGGGGAGGCTAAGATATTCTTGAAGAGGGTGGCAGAGCGATTGAGTAAGAAATGGGGGCAACACGTGAGCAAGATGTGCGGTCGCATCCTACGCGATGCACAGTGGTAAAAAAAAAAAAAATCTGAAAACGTCTATTCTTTTTTATTTATTTATTTAAAATTTTATTGTATATATAAAAAAAAATAAAGGTTAAATAACTAGCTTCAACTAGAGTTTGAATCATATCTAGGATCCCAGTTTACAATCGTGGGGATGATACTGAAGTGGCTGCAGAATTTATAAGAAAGAAAGGGCGGATATCGATCGATGCAAGTCAATGTGAATGGAAAACAAGAAGACATGGTTAGTTTTTTTAACAGACACAGCAAAGAGAAGAGAGAAAAGTCTGGTGATAGTGCAGTTGAACAAGGGAAAAAAGATCGGTTAGTCCGTGTTCAACAAAGTCAATGATGGAATGGTGAAGACACTAGTAGAAACACTAGTACAGACAAACGTACAATAACAACTAGAACTAAAACTAGGGTTGAAACTAGGGTTGAAAGATGTTTAAAACTTTGAGGAGTAATAAGTTCGCGAGGAAGTTAGTTTAAAAGTACTTCTAAAAGGTGCTCCTCTAGGTGCTCCTAGAGGTGCTCTAGGAAATCCTTCGTAGAAAAAAAGAAAGAAAAAAAATCTGGAAAGGTCTTTTTTTTTTTTTTACCACTGTGCATCGCCTAGGCCACATCCGAGCCCGACTGCAGATTGCCCACCTGAAAGCGGCAAGCGCGTGCATTTGGGGGACCAGAGGAGTGCAAGGGGAGGGCTGGGAGGAAGAAGGAGTAGGCAGTGCGCTGGTCATGACTGAGGGATAGGAAGCACTTAGCAAATGCTGAAGAAGGCATTCGGACAGAGGAGTGTCAAGTATGAGGTCGCATGAGAGAGAGAGCTAGCAGGGAGAGCAGTAACGAGGAGAGAAGGAAGAGACGAAAGACGCATAGCCTAGCGGCATAAGCCAAATGCTAGAAACAAACTTTAAGTCAATGCCCCCCAAAAAAATAACTAACTAAACAGGTTTAACCTAGTTTCATCTTTGGATTTGAGAAGCGTTCCTGCCCCCCCCCCCTAGAGTCAGACCCAGAGTAACTCAGACAATGAGATGGACAATGAGTAATCAAACCTCTTATAGTTTAACACACCCAACTAAACTACCTGAACTAAAGACTACGTACAATAAGTTTAGTTCATGAATCATGATTTAGTTAGTTAATTTAGTTTTGTAAGAAAATGTGAACTAACTAAAGAACTAAACTAACTAAAGACCATGCCTCTAGGCGTCGGCTAAAGAAAAAAAAAAAGAAAAAAAATAAGCGATCAGCTATAGAGGAGATCTTTTTTTTTTTCTTTCTTTTTTACTTTTTTGCCCTAAACAACACTTAACAACAGTTATGCTGCTTAACTTATGCAACACATGAACAAGTTCAGAACAACACTTGTGCAACACCTGATTAGACACCTGAACAACAGTTGCTTGATTGAAAAAGAAAAAGTAAAAAAGTAAAGGGTTTTGGGCGATTTTTTTTTTTTTTTCCTTAGCCGACGCCTAGCCACGCCTAGGACCACGCCTAGCTAGACGCCTAGTTACAATCACAAAACATTCCTGTATACCTTAATTAAATTCTATATATATATTTCAAAAAATTCAATTAAAAATAAAAACATCTTGCAACGCTTGCCTGGACCTTTGCATGTGTACCTTTCTGTATCATCGATCATGAGTCATAAGCTACTATAGGTATCTATAAGTACTACTGTAGGTTAGTTATATATACATAATACGAGTTAGATCGATCAGTCTATCAGGCTTGTAGATTTGGCCACAGCACAGGCAGGATCTCTGGAGGGCATCCTTCGCGAGATTCTTCTCTCACCGTCTCTGTGTTTGCCCCTGCAGCTGCGAGTGCCGCAGCGCTCCTCCACTTCCCACCCCGCACTGCATGTTGCAGAAGACTCAACGATGGATTCTGAGCACACTGCAGACTCGCATTCACGTCTACCCCACGACGAATGAGAGCCTCAACTACCTCAAACAATTCGGGAAACTCATCGACCGCACTTGCGAGGGGAGTCCATCCGAGTCCCCAAAAGTCCTTCGTCTCCAACACATGGAAAGGAAGGCAGGAGATGATGCGAACGAGGGTGGGACCACGACAGACGGGTGAACGGATCGTGACACAAAGCCAGGGACGCATTCGAGATGACGCTTCCTGGAAACCCACCATGAGGAGCTCTGGTTGAGCCCCGAGCTGAACACACACACACACACACACACACACACACACACACACATACACACACACATCCACATCTACATCCACACACACATGCACACAGACACAGAGAGAGGGGTGGAGGGGTGGGGGAGACCTTTTGGCAATCTTCGAGTCTGTAGAATAGTACATTATTTGTCTTGTCTCTTCAGCTTGGCCTTCCTGCCTACTTTGGTGTACGTACATCTGCTTCTGTTTGATCATTCAACTTTCAACTTTGATGGCATTGCCCCCGTACGTCATGCAACCCACTCACTGACCCTGATGAGGGTCTCGACCGTGCTCCAGCCCGTCTCCTGCGGACCTCCTGGAACCGGCAAAGACCCGTGCGCGTTGAACTTCACATCCCATAGCTGAAGTAGGGTGTACTCAAGAGGCAGCAGGGGCGTGTGTCCGGGTGCCCCCTCTGGGTCGTCTGTTCGACCTTTCTTGCTGTTTGGGTCAGCCCCCCCTCTCTGGATGCACAGGGCGACTAGCTCGTCATCCTGGAGTTTGCATGAAAGGAGAAGAGGGGACAAGGAAACGGTTGCGGCAGGAAAAACCCCAGTAGTCCCTCCCTCCCCTACCACATCGGTCTGTTCCCCGTCAACGCAAACCGCCCCCTTATCGAAGAGGAGCCTGATGAAGGCTTTCGCTTCTGTCTCCGTCCAGATGGGTTGAAAGGGGCCGATTAGTGAGAAGCTGCCTATTCCGTGCGGGGGAGGGCGACGCATACAGAGAAGAAGGGCAGCGACAAGGGGGGACAGACTAGAGCAGCCCCCCCACTCCCTCGGATTTCTGACAGGAACTTCCCCGGCCTGGGAAGGGTCTGCCCCTCCTTCCAGCAATACAGTGGCAACGGGAAGATTTCCTTCGACAATCGCAATCAGTAGAGGCGAATATCTTTTCTCCTCGCTCTTTTTCTCACTCTCTTTCCGTACACGTGCCCCATTCTGCAGGGACACTCCACGACGCAAAAGAAATTCCACCAACCCCCCATCCCCATTCCAGCATGCGAAGTACAGCAGAGTGCACACCTTTCCTTCGTCTGCCTCTTCCTTGCTGCGACCGATCAGTTCGACGCTGCACTCTGCCTCGAGGGCGGCCTGGCCCCCTGCATCTGCAAGCTTCTCAATGACTTGAAGCCTCCGAGCTTTGTACTCTGCGTCATGGGAGGCTTCTCGGTATTCCCCGGGGAGAGTGGCCATGCGAAAGAGGCTGTCGCATTCAACTGCAACCCCCTTGGGAAAACCGAACCGACTTGCCCCTGCTGACAGCAACACCTCCACTGCATCTGGGAGCAGAAAGGCGCACGCAAGAGACAGAGCAGAGACTTGATAGTCTCGTTTTCGAGGAGCGTGCGATCCAAACCACCCACAGAACACTGTTCCAGGAAGAGAGGCGGTCCAGTCAAGACACCCCCTCTCTTTCGCTTCGGACGCGAGCTTTCGAAGCAACGCAAGACCCTCGGCTCTCTGGGAGGAGCCAGGTTGGAGGATTTCCAACGCCCACACAAGAACAAGAAGTGGGCTTCTGGCAGGAAAAGACATCCCGTCTTCCCAACGATAAAACTCATCCCCCCAATCCCCATCATCATTCGGATCCCCGGAAGGGGCCTGCTTCACAGGCCAGCGTGGATTGTTCTCCACCTCCCAGTCACAGACGTCAACTCGCGCCCCCCTCTCCAGCAGCAGCTCTGCACACTCAAAATTGCGTGCTTCGAGGAGAACGCTGAGCAGGGGAGTCCAGAAAACGTTCCACATTTTTGGAAGAGCGTCGTCTGGTGAGTCTGGGAATTGCATTCGATTCTCTTCTGCTGTGATTTGCATCCAAGAAGTGGGTTTGATGACATGATTGTCAATCAGCCCACTCAATGCCTCTCTGGTGAGGCTGCAGAGAACGTCGCTGGAGAGATCGGAGGGGGGAGAGAGAAATCCAAACCCTCCTTTGGCTCTGCTAAGGAGAAGATTAAGGCATTGGGGTTTGCCTTGCGCGTGTCGAATGAGCCCGGGGACACTACCCTCGACGCCTTCAAGCGCAAAAAGCTGCTGGAGAGAATTTGCATCGTCCCGCTCGATGCAGTCCAGGACGAGTGCCTGCAGGTGCCTCCTCTCAAATACAGAAGGAAGGCACAAAAGGACACTGCCAAGTCCCGAGACTGTGGTATCGTCCCGAAGCTTAAGAAGGTCTTTCGAAAGATTTGAGATCTTCCAAAACAAACGAAGGCCAAGAACTCCAGTTGCACAGAGCATGTGTTGAATTCTCCTAACTGCACCATGATTGTCGACAGGAAGAACAGGGCCGTTTCGAGGCAACACAAATCTACGCTACCTTCTTCGGTGGATCATGGTGGATCAGATTGACTTCTCCACTCCGAAATTAAGACGCTGTCTGCGAATCACAGGCGCTGTTCACCCTGATGAGCAAGGAAACAGAACCATGTGAACGTAGCCAGCTACCTGTATAATTGTGCAGATGCAGGCGATCTTAGTGCATGACACATGCATGACACAGCATCAAAAGAATTCAAAATTAAGACGCCTCAACATGCCTCAACATCGCCTCAGTGCCATGCATGACTCCAGAATCACTGTCATTCACTGCATGTCAGATCGATCCGTGTCGCGCGGCCAAAAAAACGATAGAGCGCGCGGTTCACGCGCGCGCACGAACGAGCGAATTCCGCTTTAATTGCGCGGTAAAAAAAATGAAATTAAAGATCGAGTTTTTTTTTTCAAGCGCATGCATGCACTACGTACCGATCGAATGAGACGGCACATCAATTCATGCATGCTTTCGAAGTGTGTGTATACCTTTCGGTGAAGCTGGCAGAGGACGATCAGGGGACGCAACCATAGCACATTCGCTCGTCAGTGAGCATTCACGAGAAAGTGTGCGCTGGCTTCTCTGCCGTGACAAAGCGGCAAAAGAAAGGTTTTGAGCTGTGGTGGTTCAGAAAAAAAAAAGAGCAAAAAAAAAAATAAAACGGGTGAAACTCAGTTGTCAAATACAGTTACATCATGAGACATTGGCTCCTTTTTTTGTGCTCACTTTTTTCCTTAGGGCCCTGTAGGACTGCACTTGGCCTGCAACTTGCACAAAAGCAGCAGCACGGAAACATCGCTCCCCTGGAGACCTCTTTTCTGCAAGGACAAGATGAAGACATTCTCACCGCGTTGCTCGACCCCAAATTGATAGACACGCGTACTCAAGGGTCAGAAAATGAGAGTGCTCTTCTTCAAGAAGAAGAAAATGGGACGAAAACGTTTTGCAGGCTCACTGCGGTGTACATTCGAGGGCAATATATCACCTGTTTGGGCACGGGAATGCCAGGCGAATTGGAAAAGACTTTCAGAGATCCGAGGGTCCGCTACAGGAAGGACGTGTGCACAAATGGTGTCATGACGGACTGCAAGAAGTGGTACACCCTTTTTGGAAGCCCGGGCAACCCAGATCCCAACTGCGAAGGAGATGCCCAGTCGACTGAGAAGCTGGATGTGTGCGTCACCCCGACTCCCAAAGACCGCAAACAATTTCAAGCAAAATATGAATTCACTCCCAACCAAAAAATGATCTCAGCAGAGGTTATCGAGGAGTCCGAAACTCTGGGTGACTACATTGCCAAAATCCCCTGGTGGCTTTGGTAATCGTGCAGAGCGATTACCACGGGTTTTTCAACGCGCTGTCAGACGACGGAGCATGCATGTCTTTAAAGTTCAATCGTTGAAGCTGCGCCAGAATTTTTGCCCGGCGCATGCAAGCCTTCGTAAGTTCCAATCTGCCGAGTAACACTGTGTTTCAAGAGACCCATTTCGACTCTCCTTGACACACACTGTGTTGCAATGCGAGTGTGCGTCTCCTTACAATCGAATGTGGACTGGACCTGAGTGAACTCGGTCGGAGTACATCATTGTCGCTTTCACCGCCGTTTTCCTTGTGCTTCTCTATGTCCTTTCCTATACATGACCTCCTCTTAGCGCGTCTTTCATGATTGGGCTGGATTTGTTTGCTTCTGTCTACGCCCTTCTCTCCGTCTTTCAACACAATGACCTAAGCTTTCTCTGGACCTGACGTTGTCCGTCTGCTGCTCGACGCATCCGCTTTGCTGTTAGCCTAGGCTTGCCGATCCCTCTGAAAACATCTTCGCGCAATTCTGTCTGACTCTCTGTATCAGTGTCCCTTGTGAAGTCTCTTTCTGCCTCTCCCTTTTGCTCACCCGCCCCCACCCTCTCTGCGCATTCTCTTATCATCTGATGATCATCATCTCTTTGACTGATCATCAATGCCTTTTGCTCCATGATTGCTCATGATTCTCATGCACCAGCTCATGCATCATACACAACCAATCACATGCTTTCATACATGTCAAATAATTGATTCACTTACATAGGGTTCTTTTTTCATAGAGTTCTGCATGGTTTTGCGCAAAATGCGCCCGAGCTTACCCAAGCTACGTTATTTTCCCGATCACAGTATACCTTACTGTATGTAAAATCTTATAAGCCAAAATTTAAAGAGGGTACGTTGAGTAAATTTGATGTTTTTCTTAATAATTAGTACCAATTTGAGTTCATACATATTTGAGTTAAAAAATGGCTAAAACCAATAACCCCATTAATTACATGAGGAGTGCATACATTCTACTTAAACCACATTGAGGCAAATCCCTGCTAGGAACAGAAATTTTGTATTTCAAGGATAGTTTGGGACATCAAGGCATATATTAGCTGTCGGTAGCTGTCGGACGGACACGATAACGTTTGTTTATAGTTTATTTTTTATCATAATGTTTAATTAGAGTGTGTTTTTTTAAAGGGTATACCAAATATGGTCTTGGTTTGGTGAGTTTATGATTTATGGTCGAGGTGCGCCTCTGTGCAGGATACACCAAACACGGCTAGCCCCCCCAATGCTAGGCATATGCATAGTTGTTGGTCCGTTTTGTTGGCGTTATATATAGTGGGTTTATGGTTTATAGTTTGGTTGCGGTGCGCCTGTGCGCCGAGTACACATCACCCTTCGGGGTGATGGGTAGTCCCACTCACTCCGCGCGCGAATGCGCGCGAACTCACTGACTTAATTATTTTTTTTAAAAAATCAAAAATTGTGCATGCACACATGCATTGAAAAGGTGATTAATTCGGGCCGGGCGAGACGCCATATATGCATAGTACAGCGCAACGTCTCGGTACCGCTCAATTAAGCTCTGCTCGGTGTTTCCACCTTTAATGAATTAAGGCAACTCTGAGAAAAAATCCAGAGGTACACGACTTTGGCATTCTCTTTGTCTTCGTGTCGGCGCTTGCAGTGCAGAAAAGGAAAAGAAGAACTAAAAGCACAACTAGAATCTTACCAACAGAAACAGAAACCAGGGTTGAGAGGTTTTTCTTGTGACGCTGTCCTCTGGAAAATGGGTTTTTGGCAGACTTTTGTGTGTCTGTGCACCCTGACCTTCTCAACAGATGTTCAGGGACAGCAGCCGATCCATAAAGGTGATTGAGAGGAAACAACAGGGCTCACACATGCAGTAGCATTGTTTTTTCTTTGTTGTTCTGTCGCCCTCTTCATTTGCATGCTCTGAACTTTCAATTCTTTGCATCCCGTTTGCTTCAAATATGAACCTATGTACGATCGTCCTCGCTTGATGAGCCTATGTTCGATCATGAACCTGTGGTTTGCAGGCGGACACCCCCCTGTCTTGTTGGAGCTGAGGGAGGCTCCAACGCATGTGGAGGTACGTGTGGCCTCCCTCTTTTTTTTCACCTCTTCGTTTCCCTCAACCCCCCCCCCCACCAACATCTCTCAATTATTTTTCAAAAGAAAAAATCTTGAATGCCATTCCGGATGCAGGGCAACGCAACATCTGCGCTTTTGGGCTTCTCTGCTCTCCAAGTCCATACGAAATTTGCTGTGAGTGTGCATGCATGTACATGTCGTTGTGCTTCTCTGAGTGTCTATTTGTCTGTCTCCTTCCCTGCCTGCATGCATGCATGCATGCCGGCCTTTTGTTCTTTCTTTCTCTCTCTCTCTCTCGCGCGCGCGCGGGCGCGTGCGCGGCTTCTTTCTTTCTTTCTTTCTTTCTTTTTGCTGTAGTCTGTCTACCTATCTCTCTGTCTGCTCGCGTGTGCGCCTTTCTGCCTGTCTGTTTGTTTGTCTGCCTATCTCTCCGGCTTTCCACTTGCTTCAAAGTGTAATTGTTTTTGTAACTACCTCTTCACCTCTCTTATCATGCGTCAATCCTTACTTCAATTAGTTTTTGGGCTGTCTGGATGCCCACCTGATTGAATGAATTTTCTGTGCAGCCAGGCAACACCTTCGACGAGGACCTCTCGCCCATGACGGTGCGTTGGGCTGCGTTTTTCTATTTCAGCCAGTTCGAGCATCCATTTTCCTCGCTTTTTCCCTTGCCGTTTCATCCATTCTTGTCAGATGTCTCTGTCTCTTCTCTCTCCGCTTGTGCAAGCTCTCCTTTAATTACCCTTGAAGGCGTTCTCCTTTTCTCTCCTTTTTTCTTTCTCTCCTTCCTGCCATGCACGTAAATCCTAAAAAGTTCCTGCATGCTCAGAACGAATATCTTTTTCGCAGTTCAACGGTCTGTGTGCGCCTCTTTCCATTGACGCGAAACAGAGAGGGGCGCTCAGATCTCCGTTGCCTAAGTGACTGACAGTGTTCCTGTCTTTTCATCGCTCGTGGGTGTGCATCTCTGTCTATGCCGGGAACTGAACACCCGCATGGGTCATTTGAGCATCCTTTCCCTCTAGCATACACGACAAAAAGGAATCCAATGGCGAAGGTCAAACAAAATGCGAAACAAATGAATGCAGGGAACAGAGGATGATCTCGACGAGGCTGCAAAGGACGGAGCCGCGTGGAGGCTGCGCCGGCTTTTGCTCGGGGGTGTGCGGCCGATGCGTCGGGGTCCTTCGGGCAATAAGAGGCGGCCCTTCTTTGTCTGTGCTCTTCCCCTCGACTTCAAGAAGAGAACAAAAGAACAGATTATGGAGAGACTCCAAGAGGTCGGTCTGTCGGTCGGCATGCATCTGGCACATAGACAGAAATGTGTGTGAGTGTGTTTGAATGTTTGTGTGTGTCTCTGTGTGTAAGGGTGTAGTTGTAGGTGTGCGTATGGTTGTGCTCTTTGTGCTGCCTTATGTTTGAGCTCAAAGAAAAAATCAGTTCTTTGTCACTTTGAACCTCAATTTCCTGACCTCATGTTAGAATGACCTTCCTGATTGACCCGCTTACTGTCTGTCTCTTTGTCTGTGTGTCTGTTTGATTGCCTGATTGCAGGTGATCCCCAGCCCCGACTGGGGCATTCTGGAAATGGGCAAGAAGAAGGACGAGCAGATTGAAGCATCGGTCGGTTGCGTATGGGTGGGTTCTCACAAAGAGGTTATCGAGGGGCATGGGGGGGGGATGAGAGAAGAAGGGAAGGGATGGAACGATCGCGACGAGAGTCCATTCCTTCAATCAGCCCAAACCGATTCGACTCACGGTGGGGGTCTGGGAGGAGAGTCAGACGGAAAGACGAAAGAAGAAAAGGCTTTTTTCTCGGAGGGGTATTTGAAGTCTGCTTTCTGCTGAAATGTCATGCTTGTTTCGTCGCTGTGTCGCTGGGTCTCCGTGTCTTGGTCTCTGCGTCTGTCTCTCTGTCTGTTTGTTTGTCTGTCTGTCTGTCTGTCTGTCTGTGTGTTTGTCTGTCTGTGTGTCTGTCTGTCTGTCTGTCTGTCTGTCTGTCTGTGCTGTTCTTTTGTCTTTGTTCTTTCTTTCTTTTTGTCTGTGGTGTTCATGAAGAAAAAGAGGGAGAAGAAGAAGAAACATATAGTCTGTCTGTCTGTCTGTCTGTCTGTGTGTTTGTGTGTTTGTGTGTTTGTGTGTTTGTCTGTCTGTCTGTCTGTCTGTCTGTCTGTGTGTTTGTCTGTCTGTCTGTCTCTGTCTCTGTCTTTGTCTGTTTGTCTGTCTGTCTGTCTGTCTGTCTGTCCGTCTGTCATGAAGAAAAGAAGGGAGAAGAAGAAACATATAGTCTGCTTGTCTGTCTGTCTGTCTGTCTGTCTGTCTCTTTGTCTGTCTCTATCGCTATCTATCTATTTATCTTTCTTCCACTTTCATCTTTTCTCTCTCTGCGTCTCTCCCCCCCCCCCC
>JAHBMJ010000043.1:5000-12533 GCA_018398765.1 Chromera velia | reverse complement strand
CCCCCCTGTGTGTGCGTGTGTGCGTGTGTGTGTGTGTGTGTGTGTGTGTGTATGTGTGCACCTGCAGGCCCTGAGAGTCTACGAGAGAGTTCTCAAAAGGACTGAAGGGGACCTTCCTCTGAACAACTACTGGACCTTCCCCTATGCATGTGCCTGGAAAGGCAAAGAGAACGGGGAGGAGCTTCCGGGATACCTAAAGGACCCTGTCTTTCTCTCTACAGTCAGTTCAGTGGATGATCATTCTAACCCACAGATGGCCTAGATTGAGGTGCAAGCACTAGAGGGGGTAAGAGGGAAAAGGGAACGGGGACGGAAACCAACAAAGCAATGACAGCAGAAGGCCGTCACATGTGAAGACAATCTTAATTGCACCTTTGTTTCGATTTCTGATCTGTGGCGTCTGTTTGTCCTCTCCATTTCTTCTCTTCTTCAGGACATGTACAATCAGATCAAGACCGAGTACGATCAGACCGGAAGATTTGAGCTGGGCGATATGGAGACTTCCCTTCTCAGGGATAGAGTCGATGAGCTTCTCTCTTTGGTCAAGGAGAGAACAGACCTGGCGGCGACTCCCTTCCATCCCAAGTTTGACTTCAAGGCTGTCTCGAGTCCCCACCTCAGACTCAGCCCTGTGACCACCTTCGAGACAGGTAAGGTAAATCAAGTATCTTCATTCTGGTTTGCAAAGAGAAGTGGGCCACTTAGTTGGAAGTCTTGAGCTGATTGTCTAATTCACTGGCTTTCTACGTTGCATACCTCCTTCCAGTGATGCACATGACTACATATCCCATCTACATTTCTTTTGCTCCGTCTTGTGCTGCCGTGAGGGGGCACGAAATTTCGAAGCAGACAGCTGCCCGCTTGGCTCATGTCGTGTGTCTTTTTTTCATGTGAGTGTACGGATGAATGCAAATGCTCACACAGGCCCCGGTTCAGAGGCTAGACGCAAAGACTTCCTGAAGGAGCTCCGACCTCGGGAGTGGACCTTCTCGACGTCCGAGCTAACCTTGAAGGTAGCGTCTCCTACCGTTGCCTACCTGTCATACAATTGGAAATATTCCGTCGGAGAGGAAACGGTGGCATCCGGTAGGCCAGTGAATCAGTGAATCAGTGCGTGAATATGTGAGCATGAGTGAACGAATGAATGAATGAATGAATGAATGAATAAATGAATGAATGAATGAATCAATGAATGATTCAATGAATAAGTCAGTTCGCGATGCCTTCTTTTTCTTTGTCAGGGTGCTTCTGTTTCTGTTTCCTTTCGCTCGTGTGGTTTCACATTGATGCATTCGCTTCCGGTTCCTTTGAGTACCCACTTTGCCCTTTGAGTCGTCACGCAGTCTCCCCTTCGACAATTACCCGGACCCGACCTCTGCATTTGCACACACACACACACACACACACATACACACAGACATGAGCACACACGATAGGGAGAGGGAAAGGAAGAGGCAAAAAAAGAGAGAGAGCGAGAGACAGACAGACAGACAGACAGACAGACAGACAGACCGACCGACCGACCGACCGTCAGACAGACAGACAGACAGACAGAAGCACACACACACACACATAGAGAAAGAGAGAGAGAGAGAGACTTCCACTTTATTTTGATACGCATGCAGGAATTGTGAGGTACGAGAAGTGGGAGTTTGACCAGACGATGTGGGCAAAGGGCTCTGGTTGGGCTGTCTCGTCGCTTCACATAAACGTCGTCGAAGCCAAACAGCTTGAGCTCGATGCAGGCCAGGTGGAAGAGGAAAATTTCAACTTACAGAGGAAGAGGTTGTCTACCTTCACGCCCCTTGTGCAGGTACGTGTGAAGGGAAAGAACAGGGGACCAGTTGGGGGGGCGTGCTGCCATTTCAGAGTCTTGCCGGCAGAAAGAAGTCACGCAAAGGGAACATCGCATGAAAAAATCGGATACGCCTACACGAAGCCTGTGCAATGAACTGTAAAGTTGGGTGGTGAGTCTGAAGAATCCCTCCATTTTGAGATTTGGAGAATGGAAAGTACAGAGCTTTGAGCCCCATACGCAGAGCTCACCACCACGCGCTCACTTTTCCCTCCTTGATGCACGTTGATTGGGGGAATTGAAAAACAGATGAGAGCTATACAAACAGAGAGGGTGCTGAATTAAATCTCCATTGATCAAGTCGACTTATTCTTCATTTGCTTTTCGTCCTTGCAGGACCAAACTATCAGAGAACCCGCTACTTTCACACCCTTCGGCCACACCGCCTCAATGAAGGCAGCAGCTTTCAAAATCGTGCGAGCAGTCGGACCAGATCAGGTGGCAGCTGCAGGTTTGTGTATGCGCGCGCGCGCGCTCGCGCGCGCGCGTGTGTGTGTGTGTGTGAGTGAGTGCATTGACAAGTGTGGGGAATTTCGATAACCTCTTTCTCTCTCGCTTTCTTTGTCTCTTCCTGCTTTGGTGTCCTGCTTTCTTCTTGCCTGCCTCCCTGCCTTCGTTCCCTTGGCTGCCTTTTTTCTTTCGGTCCTTCCTTACCCGCTTGCTTTGGTTGAAAGGAAAGCACACTCAATCGTCTGGAAACATGGAGACCTCTTGAGCACCTTTTCGAGCAGTGCTCAATGCCTCCATAGAAACGATTGGATTACCTTTTTCTGTCGCACAGATAGCTACGATCTTGGAATGAAAGGTGAATCTTTTTCTGTTGAATCGAATTGAATCCAAACAACCACCTCGATCAGGTCTCTACTATGGCAACATGTACACACCCGAGGAGGCCTTCCTCGAAGATCTCACCAACAATGGACAGGTCCGGACCTGTCAGGCTTCCGAGACGCTGGCCGTGCTGTCTGTCCATCGCAGGGACGGTCCAAGGGTATCCATCGGAGAATGACAAACTCTAAAAATATTATTACAAGAAATATACACACACATATATATATACACACACATACACACGCAGAGAGAGAGAGAGAGAGAGAGAGAGAGAGAAACAGACAGACAGACAGATAGACAGACAGATGCATAAACAGGCCGACTGACTGACACATGACACAGCGAGGGGGGGGGGGAGAGGAAGACACGGAAGATGAAAGGGCGGATTGCCTTTTCTCTCTTTTCCGTTCCTGAACGCTCACTATGTTCTCTGTCTCTGAATTCATTCCCCCACCCGTCCGCAGGTCTCAAAGGCCAAAGCATCCCTATGGGGGGTCTTCGCGATGTTCCCCCCCGGAGACAAGTACGGCCCCGCAGTGCTCCGAAGACTCAACGTGCCGAATGCGTATCTGGACACGGGGTTCGACCAGGACACTCGGTTCGACGTTCTGGCTTTGGCAGACACCATGAGGGAGGTAGGTTGGTTCTTTGGCTCACAAACAATCATGCCTCACGGGTTTTCGTAGAGTTTGATTGTCTTTTTTTCTGTGATGGAAGCAGTTACAGAAGTGTCACTTTGACTATTTCTCTCTCTCTCTCTCTCTCTCTCTCTGTGTGTGTGTGTGTGTGTGTCTCTGTCTCTGTCTCTGTCTCTGTCTTTCTGCTGCCGTACAGGTCCGGAGATCTATTCGGGAGCTCCACTCCTTCCTGCCTCCCTATGAAGAGGCCCCGGGTAACTCTGGCTGCTCGATCGGAAACGTCTACGTCAACCTGGTGGACTTTATTGAATTCCAGGTTGGTCGGTGTCTGTCTTTCTGTCCTGATATGAAAAAGGGGGAGGAGGCTTTTTGTGGCCCACACGATGGTTTGATGGTTTCTCTATCTGATGATGCTTTCTCAAGCTCTAGCCAATTGTATTCACTCTTCCTATAAATCTCTGTTTATATGCAGGAGAAACGTGCCACGGTGCGAGGAGGACTGCAGGAACTCAACAACGAAGTCAAAACACTGGCAGGGCTACCCGGTTTCACAGGTGCGTCTCCAAGAGAGGGGACAGTACTGGGCGACGCTTTAGTTCATCGTTCACCTGCATGCATGAAGAAGAGTCATGCAGTTGAGAGTTTTGTCGTGTTTCAATAAATCTGCAAAAGTCGTTGGCCGTCTGATGGGTATACAGAGTCTCTTTCATTTCTTATCAGGTGCTGAGCTCTTTTTACAACTCCTGAAGGAACGCGTTTTTTGAACCTCACCTCTGTCAACCAGAAAAAAATAAAGAGAGGACGCGGCAAAACTGAGTCCATATCTGTCCATCCCCCTCAAGCATCTCTCTGCCTGCGAGTGCGAGTGCAGGAATCCTGTTCGAGGAGGGCAACGGCCTGAGAGACGCAGACGAATATGGACAGGCGGCAGAACAACTTCGGACCTGGTTCCCTCAACCTCACTTTAAGGTCGGACATCCGCATTCCAGTTGGTATGGTGTCTAGAAAAGCGCGCGCGTGTATGTGTGAACGAAAGCAGAACAAACAGAAGGGAAGCTCCTTTCCCGTAAAGTTGGGTGGATTCAACCGTCTGATTTTTATCACGCGACTCTCGCTTGTTGGTCGCTTGTCTCCCTGTTGATCCATGTCAGTGGAGTGATCGATGAAGCTGCGCTGAGGTCCCAGTGTCCCTTTCTCCTTTCTTGTCGCGCTCAACGTTTGCTCCCTCCCTCCCTCCCTCCCCGTGTTCTTTCGTGATCCGCTTTTCTTTGCAAGAATTCTCTCTCTCTCTCTCTCTCTCTCTCTCTCTCTCTTTTTCTTCTTCTTCCTGTCCTCATCTCATCTCTTCTCTTTTCTTCTCTTCTGACCTGACTGTGTGTCGTTCTTTGCATTGATTTGCACTGTTCTGCAGTTGCTTGTCCACGCCCACACAGGAGGGGGCAACATGGCAGACGCGGCATCGGTGGCCGTGACCAGAAAAGGGGGGGACGGGGTCTGGTCTGCTATGTTGCCACATGCTGCCATTGGTCTGTCATTCCATTGAGTCAACCGGATGATGTTCCGTCTCTCTGTTTTTTGTATGTCGGTGTCCGTGTGAGATCTATGACTGCGACTTTCTGTCAACATCTCATCCTGTGCCGTTCCTTGCAGTGATTTCACATTTCTTCACCTCTTTGTGACGTTTGCCTCGATTTTTCATTTTCGTCACTTCGATCTCCGCTGTATATGACCCGAGCTTTTCGGCGCTTCACAAGGGGGTTCGTCCCTTTACTGTTTTTCCGTATGAAGCTTTGCCGGTTTTTTTCTACATTTCTCGATTTATTTCTGTTCCTCCCTGTCTGTCTATCTTTCTGTCTATCCCCCTGGCTACGTCTTGCTCTGTTTGTCACTTTTTCCCTCGCTTGCCGCTGCAGCTGGGCACAACGCCTACATCAACTACCTGTGGTCTCTTGCAACGACCAACAAGAACCTGAACGTGGGTCTACTGATTTGAAAGATCGAAAAAGAACGTTGTCTCTCTCGGACATTTGCAAAATTCTCTGTTCTCCGTTTCTGGCAGCCACTTGTTCACCATTGCTTTCTGTCTCATTAATCTCAAGAGGGCCATTCTTGCTTCATGAGAAAACCAATGAAGAAAATGTGAAATGCTTCGCACTCAATGCCATTCTAGCATGCTCAACAGAGCACACACACACACACACACACACACACACACACACATATATATATATATATATATATATATGTATATATACATACAGAAACATACATGAATGTCTATAAACACAAATACATATTCATCTATGTGCTCCCCTCTGTTCTGCCCTGCGAAAACTTCAGGTACGTAAGAAAGCTTCATACAGCAACCTGGTCTCTGCCGTCAGGGCCATCTACTGGCTCAACTTCCAGACACACGCAATCCCCGCAAGTCCTCCTATTTGGGGCCTTACCTCGAGACAGTCAGTCAGTCTGTTGGTCTGTTGGTCTGCCTGTCGGGGGGGTCGGCACGCATGCGGACATTAAGCGATTGAACAGGCAGGCAGGCAGGCAGGCAGGCAGGCAGGTGGCTCAGCGAAGGGAGGTGGGTTGGATGGGGGCTGGTGGGTAGGGGGGGAAGCTCGCCTCGGTGATATTTGGAGAGCCCATTGATGTCCACGCTTCCCCTGATCGCCCTGCACACTCTCCCTCTCTCTTTGCTTGTCCCCTCGCGTTGTAACCTCATCAGCCTAGACGTATCTCTCTACGTTCCTCTCTTTCTCTGTCAATGGGTGCTTCAACGTTCTCATGCATCAACGGGCTCAGTAGTACCCCAATCTGCATTTCTCTCTCAAAATGCCTTCCTTTGTCTGTCTGTGTGTCTGTCTGTGTGTCTGTCTGTCTGTCTGTCTGTTTACCTGCAGACATCCTCACAGTGCCTTCAACCCGCCGGACGAAAATCAGTCAGTCAATATCATATGGCGGTCAACATCTCACCCCCGGCTGGACAATAGCAGCGAGGGAAAATACGAGACACGAGACACAAAAAACTGCATGTCTCTTGACTGCGTCTCTCGACATGCGTGATTGTCTTAACTCTTTCCGCCCCCCTTTCCTTCCTTCTAACCTCGTTTCCGCGTCTTCTCCCTCTACACAGCTGCATCTAGGGGCACACGGCACACTGAGGAGTTCACGGTGCCCCGCGTCACCCCTCTTCTTGTATGTTTGTTTTTGGGTGTGCCTGTGCAGGTATCTGTTCAACAAAATCGAGGAGACCGATCCAACGGTGTACACGGCAATATTTGGACAGAGCGCCTTGGGGGCATACGAGAATGCGGATGGGTAAGCCATGGGCTGGGCATAGGGGGCTAGCAACCGAACAAATAGGGGCAGAGGTTTCATCAAAAAAACGGAATTGACGGTTTTTTTTCTCGCAGTTGCCCTTTTCTGTAGCGGCGGAGTATTTCAACAAGCACATCACAGTGCTTTGCGTATGTGAGGTGCTATAGAACGAAAAGCGGAAGGGGTCGAAGTCCTTGCTGTCAAATAAGGCTGCGATTGCGAATGCCTCTGCGAGTGCCAGGCCATCGAGACTGGAATGCGTGCACTCGCCTTCCAAACACATATTTATATTTGCAGGTACGTCCACAGAGGCAACACCAGGATCGCCCCCCTCGTCAGCGACGGTCCGAAGGTCGCACAGCGGTTGGATGAGTCTGGTGCTCTGGGTGTAGTGAGCCTGAAGTCAGGAGATGTTGAGGACCTCGGGGCGTGTGCAAGGGAGCTGATGATCTCTTTGATGGTCTGCGGGTACAGAATTGACTTCAACGAGGAGCGAAACCTGATGAAGATCGCACAATGGGCCAACAGCGCACTCCCAGACGGATGTATTCAAGACCTGAACAACCTCAGAGGAGCGGGGGTGGCGACGCCAGCGGTAACAAAGTCCCGCGCGGAGACCGGAGCCACCACATCCGCAAGTGTGATGCCCCACGTGACGGCAGTGAAGGTCAGCCAATAGGGATGGAGAAATATAAAGCAATTGAGTCAGCTGCTGAGAAAGAAAACGGAAGGAAGAAAGGAAGGAAAAAAGGAAGGAAGAAAGGAAGAAAGGAAGGAAGAAAGGAAGGAAGAAAGGAAGGAAGGAAGGAAGGAAGGAAGGAAGACATTAAGAAAGGAAGGAGGAGAAAACGAAATGAGCGAAAGGAAAATGCGAAGGGGGGCAGTGTATGC
>JAHBMJ010000042.1:39118-58800 GCA_018398765.1 Chromera velia | reverse complement strand
GTTTGAGAGTGCAATTAAGTGTTTTTTAAATCCTAGTTAGTGAGAGAATTATATAAAAATTTGATTTATGATAACTATATATATATTTAAATTTGAATGTATGATTTTAAGTTTTTAACTCTTTAAAATATTTTCTGTACAATAAATCTTAAGGTTTTAACAGAAAGATTGAAAACATATAAAACATAGTGTAGAGCTTTTATAAGTATCACAATTGATGTTATTAATATGTTGATATATATATATATATATATATATACTGTGTACTAGACTGTCTGAATACAAATCATGAGCAGAACGCTCATAATATTGGCCATGAGCTGAAGGCACTGTTTCAGCGTAACACCGCAACAACCAGACAACGAAGTTGTTCAACTCATATAACAATTTTTTAATGCCGCCGAAACAATGATCCGCGCGATTTTAAATTCCGGTGCTCCCCACCGCTGCCTTAATTGCATGCATGACAGGCGCGTGCGTTAACGCACGAAACATGCACGCCGAGCGGTCAAACACAATATATTTTTTTCTTTCACTAAACCCAATTAATTTAAAAACAGGAAATCGTACTGTTTGATCGCTTAAAACTCTTTGTTTTAAGCTTTTAAATATTGTTTACTGCCTAAAAAAACTTGAGAGGTATGGTTGTTTTGGAGACCGTTTTACTGTTGGAGACCGTTCGGGATAGATTTATCTTATGTGCCTGCCTCTATCATACAGTGAAAACGGCCCTCCAGATGGATAAGTCGGCCGTCTTCCTCCGACTAGACGCCCAGAACGCTTTTAATGCAGCGGACCGACAAAAGATTATGGACGAGGTTTTAGAGCACTTTCTAGAACTTTATACATTCTTGATGTTCTTTTATAGGCGGGCAGCTCCAACGTTCTTCCAAACAGATTCAGGAGAGACAAGAGTAATTATGTCGGAGGAGGGAGTGCAGCAAGGGGATGTAATGGGCCCAGCATTGTTCTGCATTGGCTTGAAGCCGGTTTGGGACAGGCTTGCAGAAATGCTCCAATAACAGCACCTAAGATAGAGTAGAATGATTGGGGCCTTCATGGACGACGTTGGGCTCTTTTTTCCAGCGGGAGGACTAAAAAAGTCATGGGGGGCAGCGGTGCGGGACTTTGCGACATTCAACCTGACCCTCAACCTAGGGAAAGGGAAGAGTCTCACATTCTCACCGGACTGGGCAAAGAGGTATGGAAAGAGTAACACGGTCAGGTGGCAGTGCCCAGAAGATCCTCCAAACGGTTTAGAATTGTCAAGAGAGGGGTTCATACTGGGAGGGGGGAGAATAGGGACACACGAGTTCGAGCTGCAACGCTTTGAAGAAGTGAAGAAGGATGCAGTGGAGCTTGCAGAGAAGGTGGCAGAATACAGAGACCCACAGGGAAGTTGGCTTCTTTTCCGATACTGTGTGTTCCCCAAGCTGAGCTTCTTGCTCAAGCTGATGGGAGATGCTATTCCCGCAATGGTGTGGGCAGAAGCAGACGACACGCTTCTCTCCGCATTCAGGAAGGGAATGGGCATTGGGCATGGGGAATGGACAGTGCAACACACCCTCTAGGCAACGCTTCCCCTTGTGCAAGGAGGGTTGGGCATCCCGCGGTACAACTTGCTACAGACAAGTGCCATTGTGGGGTGTTTTGCGTCATGCTTAGCAGACGTTTTGAAACGGCTGTTGGAGCAGGGGTATGGAAACAACGCTGAAGAGATTTGGCGGAAGGTGTCGCGACAAGCTTGGGCATGATAAGCTGAAACAGCGTTTTCCCGGTTGAAAAACGATAGTAAGGCACTAGAAGCAGCACCAGCAGGGTCTGAGACTCTCCTCCGTAAAGAGTGGCAAGCAAATGCAGAGGTATGGAGAAAAGAAAGTGCAAAAGGAGTGCAGGGGAGGCTGTTTGATACAGTACAAGCGGCAACGAGAAAACGATTTCTTGGAGAGATTCCTTGTTAAGGGGACATAGAGAGGGGGGCAGCATGCAGGCAGGCGCCAAATACGATCATGGGGTGGTCGTTTTTAGACATACTTATGCAGCTTGTCCCTTTAGACACAGAAGGACGAGTCCGCCTACACAGCTGTTCAGGGAATAGAGCAAGTGCGTGGATGGGGGCCATTCCATGTGATGCAAATCACAAGATGCACCCTCCGATCTTTCGTACGGCACTCAGGCTTCGACTTGGCCTACCGATTCCGCAGATTGTCAGACAACCTATTTACGGATGTGGAACAAGAAGTGATATCCAAGGAATACACGGAGGTAAGTGTCCTACGGGAGGAGGGTTGTGGAGACGTCATCAGATGGTGGGAGCAGCCTTTTTTGAGCTCATAACAGGGGTGAAATACTACACAGTGGAGGGGGAAACAACGTTTGGCACCTTAGGTCTCACACTAGAGGGACCATTGGCAGAAGAGAGAGACAAGTGGCCCAACCTATTTGCAAGTTTGCCAAATGGAGACTCAGTGGTGGGAGATGTTACATTGATTCACCCAATCCAAACTGGGGCCCGACTGCAACGAAACTCAAAGAAAGCAGGGGCAGCAGCATTGGAGAAGGAGAACAATAAACACTCCCATTACGATAAAGCTTGCAGAGCCATGGGGATCAGGTTCGTACCTCTGGTGTTCGAGACGTTTGGGAGACTAGGGAAAGAGACAGTGCGCTTTATGAAAGAAATGGTGCAACAGTCAAGTGAGAGGTTGGGAGAGGGTGTAGACCAGGCAGCAAGACAGAGAATGGCAGATCAGTGGTGGAAAACGATTTCGGTCGCAGTTCAGAGAGCAGCTTCTTCTACAGTATTTGCATCAATACAAGCAAGCTGTGGGGCCCGCGGTTTCAAAGTTACTGAAATGTTGCTGAGGAGGGAGTACTCGGCGTATGTTGGACTGGCCGACCGAACAAATGGAGGAGAGTGAAGAAAGAAGAGGGAGAGGGGGGGGAAAGAACTATTGAAGGAAGAAAGAAATAAGGAGATCAAGGAAAAGTTGAACACAATTAAATTTAGTAGAGAAAAAATATAAGGTTGAAGAGACCCATTGCATGAAGAAGGAAAGAAAGCAGTAACATTGTTGAAAAGAAAAAAATTCTTTAAAATATTTAGTATCAACACAAAGGAACAGAAAAGGAAAGGAAAAGCGGGAGAAGGGAAGATTAGTGGAGAAAGTGTTGATCAGTCTCTATTTTTATATTCCACCTTCACATCGAATTGATAGATCACCCGAACACATCCAGCAAGGCAGGGAGTGATTAAGAGTGCGAGGCCCTAGGCATACAGGGACCTCAGCACATCTCGCAGGAAGGAATTTTTATGGCAGTTCTAGGTGCAGGCATAGGGACCACGCAGGGTGCCTATGTGGAGCAACTAGGATTGATAGCCCCGGAAATAGGAACCAAACCTATGTATACCGGACCAATACATACCTAGAGAGGCGATAAAAAGAAATATGTATGCATCATGCATGCACATACATGCATGCATGCATGATCGCGCGATGCGCGGGCGGGAAAAAAAAATGATGCAGGTCGGTATAATTCTGGCATCAGCTGTTTGGAGTGGCAGCCGTCTCATGATCGAGTCGATCTGGCGCGTTCCAATTGAATCAATGCTGTGAGTAATACGATGTCGGAGCTCGGAAGAAAAGCCGTACATCTGTCTGGAATGTCTGAGCTGCAACAAACCTCAAAGAGGTCGCGAGACGACAGGGATGCTCAAAGCCCGCGGGTGGGACTTCGAGTGATTCTGGTCAGGACCATGCAGGGTCCGACAGCCCTGAGGGAACAATGCCCGTCCAGCTGAAAGATTGCCCATTGGAGCCCATACCTCTAGGACTGCGCCAAGAAATATGCGACTACTGCTGCTGTCTAGTGCAAAAAGAAAATAGACAGTAGGTTTTTATCTGTGATCCGTGCGGATCCATCCGGGTTTCGATTGTACAAAAAAGGGCAGCAATACGTGAAGGCAATTTTTAAGAGACACACAGCCACTGCAGCATACAAGTTAAAGCTTGAGAAGCTTTCGCTTTCAGTGACTGCGGAAGAGAAAGCGACTGTGACTGCAGTGCTTATGAATTTGTATACCGAAGGGGAGGAAGAAAGGGGTGCATGATGCCATGGAGCCTTCGTCTATATCCTCCACCGCCTGTACTAGCATACAGTCCGCCACCTATATATACTAGACATCGATTTGGATGGGGGGACACGACCCTGTGGCTGGCTGTCCAAAGTGGAGGGGGGTGCACAAATTTAACTGTTTGGAAGTGCGTTTGATGGCTGCGAAAACCCCATCCAAAGGTTTGTTTGTGAGTGCAGAAAGCCTCAACATTCGTGTGAGGGTCCTTCACCGGGAGTTTGGAGGGATTCAAGAGGAGAAACAATTTGTGTCCATCTCAACAATAGTAGCAGATGGAACAGAACCGTTGGAGAAGATCTTGCACTTTTATCTCCCTCAGAACCCCTTCATAGATCGGATGTTCGTTTTCATCACAAAAATTCTTAGGAAAATTTGTGATGTAATTGCGTCTCTGTGCCCACAGTTCTACTTCCACACGCGTTTTTTCACCGAATTAAACATTTATCCTGCAAACGCACTTCTTATCATTCTTCTCCGACATCTCTTCCTTTATTTAGACTGGATAAGCATTGAGCGTCTCCGAGCAGCGGGCTACCTTGATGCCCCCTCACACACGGCACTTTGGAAGGGCAGTCCGTTTTTCAAAAACCGGATGCTTCTCAAAGTTAAGACGACATTGCAGGGGTTTGAGAGCGACGGAGGGCGGTTGAAAGTGGTGGGGGAGGCGGGGGGAGGGGCAAGTTGTTGAGGGACACTGCGGGGGGCATACCTTTGTCAATGTAGAATTGAACGGTGTGAAGACCAGCTTCCTGCTATTGATCACCTCGTCTAATTCATATTGGTGGGGGACAAGCGCTGAGGCCTGTAGACCCTCCCTCACTCTCTATGGAGGGGATTGTGTAAATACCGTGACGGAGGGGGGGAGGTTTACTGTGGCAACCCTAGGGGCGTGGCCGATGGTTAAAATGACAAGTGACCATGAAGCTGGGGGGAGATAACCTGAGGATGGCATTGAACAAGATGAACGGGAGGCTTCAGAGTTCAGTCGTGCACTGTATAATGCTGTGCCTCAGCAGGCTGGGCGACTCACTAAGTACGAGTTTCGACTGTTTGAGATGCAGAGAAGTCTTCAGCGTCAGAAACTCAGTGCAACTATTAAATCAGAGTCCCAGCAGCAGGCTTTGCAGAATGTGTCTTCTCAGTGCAATGTCTTTCCGCAGGAGAATACGCAACTGCGAGAGAGGATCACAGAGCTTGAGTAAACATCGTGTTGGGACAGTTTGGAGGTTTGTTCCCTGGACTTCCGCCACCACAGCCCTAACAGTAGCAGTGAGGCACGAATTGCACTGCAGCAAAGCGTGCGCTTCTCCTGAACGTATCCTGAACTAGCAGTTCATTGCTCAATACATCTGGCAGTGCATCTGCTTGTGCATCCCTCCCTCCGTCGTTCGTTCTGCATGATATGTGAGCTTGTTTGTTACTTTCTAAGCTGGTTGCCGAATTAGGACAAATTCTAGGATAAATTTTGATTGCATAAAATTGATCCGACTAATAATCAACAACCCATTGACATAATAATAAATAAAAATATACAAGAAAGATATAAAAGGATTGACTCGTTTGATATTATGTAACAATTTGTGTTAAAATATTCAAAACATGTTGTGTACTAGGTTGTATAATGTTGTGTTATTATGACTGAGTGCAATTTTATCATACATTTTTTTAAAAAAAGACTAGAAAAAAGATTTTGAAACTGTGTCATACTAACTGCCAGTATGCTATAGTGAGCTCTAATTAAAATAAAAATTTACACCTTAAAATTACAAGTAAACAATTTTAAAACAAACCGCTCAATAACGCTAGGAATAATACCATTGTGCCAACAGGCGATATAAATTAATAGATACCTAGATAGATCCAGTACATTCAATATGTTTTATCCTTGCAATTGAACAGAAATAACAACTGTTGACCCCTAAGTATACAACCCGTATACGTACACGTGTTGAGCACAAATTTCTATAAATAAATTGAGAATTTGAGACTTAATTTAAGAGAATTTATGTAAATTAATCAAGTCATTTGTGGAGTCCTACTCTGTAGCGCCGCCCTCTAGACCCTCGCATGCGCTGTATCTGAATGAGCCCGCGTGCCGATGTCATGCCCTGCCGCTGCACGTATACACAGTCTGCCTGTACGTGCCGCACTCGAAGGTCTGCGCATGCATGCAAGTCTACATTTGGCTTCTTTAGCAACATGTTGTCTGAGCAACATCCTACGGCAGGGTTTGAGTTGAAGTCAGCCGAAGTCATTGAATCTCTAGTTGAACCTATAGAGTCGGATTCATGTGAAGTCGAAAGAAGTCTGAAGACAAAGCTTGATAGAACCTCTTAGAGTCAAAGTAGGATTGAGACCTCGTTTACCTAAACCTGTGAAGTGTTGCTTCAGTTAACGTTACACACGTTCCTTAATTCTCTAGATCTTCCGCAGGGTTCTTGTCCTCGCTTTACCTTCTGTCTGGACGCCATAAGGTGGCTGAACAGGAGGGACAAAGCACATTGCTAAGATCCAATTGATACCAGTGGTACCGGTAATGCCTTAAGGCGCGGGCCGCGCGGTTTAAGCGCCTATCCGGGGCATAAGGATGTTCGCTAGGATTTTTGACTTTTGGTTAAAATTCTCTAATTTCAAGAATTCCAGTTCGCTACATGAACTCTCTGTAATACAGACTCTTCAGCATGAGTGAACGACCAGTCAATGAGGCTTCAATGGACGTTGCACATCTGCTTTAGGAGAGTTCGCTTGAAGAGGACGGTGATTGGGAGTGCCTCAGCTGCTGCCGCATTCTGAAAGGAAGGCAGATGGCAAGAGAAGGACAAACGAGAGAAAGAAGCCAGACATGAGGGATCAGTCCGGAAGTCGAGCTCTCCACTTCATTCCACGTAGAGTCTTGAGAGAATGAGAACGCCTGCATACGCCACTCCAAAGATGACTGACGAGGTCCGGAAAAAGACCTTATTTTTGGTTGTTAGACACACATTCAAAGCACCATACACCAACGTGAAGACTCACTGACCTGATACACGTACGCCCTCGTTCCATGGGGGGGCACGTAGTATCTCTTCTCGGACCCTTTGTCGAGCATGAACTGGACTCCGGAAATGTACTGGTGCTGCAGGCAGGCAGGCAGGCAGGCAAGAGGGACGAGCGCGCATAGACAAACAACAGTTTCTTTCACATCAACACTCTCAGAATCAACAGGACTGTCGCAAACTTCTCAAGCGCTTCTTGCGCCGATAAAACCGCAGGCACCAGACAAACACAAGCATGACGACCATCAAGGAATGCTGAGACGATTCAGATTCAATGCCATTGAAAAATGCATCTCCCTCTCTGTGTATTTTGCCTTTCCTTCCTCACTGCACTCGTCCGAAAAGGAGCGGAAAAAATGGAAGGAGCAGGGGACACTGCAACGGAAAGGTACTCATTGATTTGTCTCCCCCCCCTCCTCTTCTCTCTCTTTGTCTTTCGCTGCTTCTCGCCCTGCTTCACCAGACAGTGACCAGACAAATGGAGGTGCTTGACGCACGCTCTGCGCTGCACTGGCTGATTCACGTGGACACAGGAGGCGGTGCTCATAAACTCCCACCCACTCCTAGAGCCCTCGGCACGTTCAAACACATGTAGCCATGTAGGCAAACAAAGAAAAACACAGACAAACAAACAAACAAACAAAGAAAAACACAAACGAACAAACAAACCAACAAAGAAAGAAACACACACACACACACACACACACACACAAAACAAACAAAGAAAAAAAGAGAACACAAACAAACAAACAAACAAACAAACAAACAAAAAAAGAAAACGCAAGCAAACAAACAAAAAGACAAAAAGACTCACCGCCCGTCCAGGAGCGACCTCTCGTGCCTTGAGGAAGTCCCCAAAGCGCTCACTCTCCATGAATTCTAGTGCTGCATCACATCACATCACATCGGGTATGTCTGACAGGAAATCTGAGGCACGCAGAAAGGAAGCTAAAAGTCAAAAGAAGAAGAAAAAGAGGAGGAAGAAGAAGAAGACGAGGGGGGAGAAGAAAAGAAAGAAAAGAAAAGTGCGACTGAGAAGGACAACAGGTCATGAAGATTGTGGCGGAAAAACACGGCGATCGCACCATTCCCTTTCGACCGGCCAGGCAGCGAGATTCGCTTTGGCAGAGAGCACAAAATCGGGTTTTCGGACTGAAAATGAAAAAGGTCAAAGAGAAGAAAAAGGACTGACCAGGACAAGGCGGCGAGTGCCAGTCAGGCACAAAGCAGGTGAAGGAGAGCGGGTCCGAAGAGTCTCGCGCTGCCTCCAACAGCTGCATGCATGAACACACAGACAGACACAAAAATGACGCTCAATGTGAAGTGAACCGAATCTCTCCCCTTCTCTCTCTGCTCGGTTGTTGCTATGGACCTTCCGTTTCCGTTTGTGTCCCCTGTAGGACTGAGGACCCGATTGTTCGTTCGCCTCTTCGTTCACCTCTGTATCGTTCTTGGCTTTTTCCTCCGACCAATGAACATAACAGAGAGGCAAAATGTGAACCAGGCAGGCATGAAGGCACACAGACTAATGTGCAAACGGAAATGCCCCCCTGTGCCCATGGTCCTCTATACAACCTCGGTCAATCAGGCAGGCACTTCATGTTGCAAGATCACCGCAGGCAAGGAAGGCGCGGTCACCGGAACAAAAGACACTTAACCCAGGGCAGCGAAGGGCAGCAAGAGCCATTTAAGGGGAATGAAGGGGGGGGGGGAAATGCAGGAAGGACAAATCGGCACGCTGGCAGGCACGCGAGGACAGCTGGGGCTGCAAACAAAAAAACAGACAGACCTCCAGCAGGTGCTCAGCCGCCGCCTGCATGACCTCCTCAGTGTACGGAGGTCCCACCTCAAAGTGGCCGCTCTTCGGCCAGAAGTCAAAAAAGCTGCCCTGCGAACCGAACCACCTGAAAGGAAGAAGGGTAAGGGAGGGAGAAAGAGACACGTTTAAAAAGAAGTGGGGTAAGGCGAGGCCCCCCCCTCTCTCTAATTTCTCAGTTTGGCCCTTCTATTCCAAGGCCATCTTTGCAGACGGCAGGCAGAGAGGCTCAGCAATTCATTTTTTTTCACTCCGACATCAAGACAGCCGAGCTGATCCATCAACTGAGGTCTAAGAGCGGAAAGCGTAACCGACAATCAGCAATAGGGCAGCAACCGCCCCTGTCGGGCAAGCATTTGCCGTCTGAAACTGACGGGCAGACCGACCGACCTATCGGTGTCCGGAAACGCCGAGCAAAAGCGGGGGAAGAAGCAGTTCAGAGGGCTCGCAAATCCCTCAAATGAGACTGCCATGTTCGCGTGCAGCCACTTGAAAACGTTCTCTGCAAACAGACAAGCAATCAATCGAAGAAAAAAATGCACGCAACCACGTAAACAAACACTGGTATGATGAAGGGCAAAAACAGCCACGCAGTGCATCCTTTTCTATCTCATTCCCTTGCCTCACTCTGTTGCCGTCTGCTTCCGAAGAGCTTTTCACCTGTTGGACCCACCACAGCCCCCACAAAATCGAAAAGCAGCCCCAGAGATCGAAAAGCACAGCAGTCACCTCTACCCTCTTTTCTTTCTTCAAATTCGAGAGAGAGGGCACAGAATGAAGATCGAAAGAGTCAACCAGAGAGACAGGTGCTCTCTTTCTCTTCCTTTTCCGCGCAGTGCGAAGATGGAATTGGAATTTTCCTTCGTTTCGGATTAAAAGACAACCGACGGACGAGATGGTAAGACAAACACACAAACTCGCGCAAGTTCTCATGAAAACAAACTCACCAGGGGCTGCTGCGTGCATATTTCCCCCCAGGTTTCCGGGTTTTCGTGGATCAATCCCTGCAGACAGGAAGGAAGGAAGGAATTATGTGGAGACGGAGGAAGCAACAATCCACTTCACGAAAATAAGATGCGGAGAGACAGCAGCCCGCCCAAAGTGACAGATTGAGGAATTCCAACTGCGTGTCCATGCCCGTCTCTTTTTTTTTTTTTACGCGCGGAACCAAATGAATCAACCAACAAGCGTATAGATGCTAGAAACGGAAGGGGCCTGATTGATCTGTCTGAGAAAAAGCCGGGAAGTCTATCATTCAAGAGAATTGGCAAAATCGATGAGAAGAAACAGAAGAGAAAAGGACAGGCCTCGCTTGCACAGAAAGAGAAGAGAGACACCTCCCATGCATAAGTGACCGACCGATAAAAGACACGTAGCGACGAACGAGGATATACAGACGTCTGGCCAGCTTTTCATTTTCTGCAGACACGCAGAAGACAGACAAGACAAGCAAGCCGATGAGATTACTGCCTCTCAGCTCACCAATCGCCCACGGAACGTCATTCGTTGAGACCTCACCGAACCTTCATGGGTGTTGTTGTTGATGCCAAAAAAGGAATGAAATCCCTACTTCACAATCCTTCAATGTCAAACCCTGATTGACTTTCCCTCCACCCCTCCTAGATTGTCCCCACTTTCTTTGTCCTCACTTTCTCTCTCTCAAAATCCACCCTGCCCCGACCCGCCCTGTCCCTCTCCCTCCCACACCCAGAAGAGCCCATGCACTCACTCACTTACCAGGGTCAGACTCCCTGTTGTGCCTCTCGTACAGGGCCTTCATCTTCGTGAAGTGGAGCACACTCAACGGGATGCCTGCATGCATGCATGCACACACAGACGCAGACGTACAAGCACGGGTTGCAGAACATGACATGCGAATGAGAAAATCTCCAACCATCTGTTTATTTCTTTCTGTTAATTCACTCGAGCTGTCTGCCCTCTTGGTTGAGTTCATCGCACCGACAGAAACTCCCACGCAACGACGAATGAAAACGAAAAGGGCGAAGTTGAAAGACAGACCTGTTCAGACGAATGAAAAAGAAAAGGGCGAAGTTGAGAGACAAACTCGGTCAGACAATGGCGACCGTGATCCATATGGACATTATGCTCAACTGAAGGACTGACTGACGGTCGTCTTTGAAACGAATCTCCATGTACTCAGAATGCGAATCCGCAGAGGGGCACCCACCGCCCTTTCCAGAGGTGTGCCCACTCTCAGAGTCACCTGTAGAGACATGAAAGGGGGATGAATGCAATCTGTTGATTGGTCAAGCAAGAGTCCTGGTGCTGCATATGCACATCCTTCTCTCAGTGTTCTTTGGACACGACTTCGAGACTCTCCCTCTCTCTCTCTCTCTCTCTCTCTCTCTCTGTGTGTGTGTGTGTGTGTGTGTGTGTGTGCGCGTGTACTTGTGTGTTTCATCGCTTTTCCCTCTCTCTGCCCTATTGTTGAGCATCACATGAAGGAAACGACGAACCTCCATTGTGCGCTCGAATCACCGGCGGAGGTTCTCCCTCCCTCTCCGCACTCTCCCACGTCAGGTCACGAAGCTCCTTCAAACACACCGATGTGTGGTGAACCTCCGACTCCAAAAGCTCCAAGACCCGGTCTACCAAAGGGGACACTATCGGCTTCCACAAATGGATCAGCGTGGCGTGAATTAACCTGACTGCCGCACGCCAACCGGAAACCTCCTTTTCTTTCTCTTTCTCTCTCTCTTTCTGACTCTGAATCTCATCAATTAAAGACCCATTCTCTTTCTCCTCTTCCTCCTTCTCTTCCTTTTCATCTATATCTTTGTCTTTCTCTTGTTCCCTCTCTTTCTCTTTTGTTTCTTCACGCAGGAGTTCCATAGACTCCTTTTCCGCGGCAATACACAAGAGACCTCGAAGCTCTCGAAGTCTCCGGAAGGCAAACGCCTCCCTGGCTATTGAAAATGGGGGACAGGGGGATGAGGACGATCCCCCCCTCCCACTGTCAGCAGTCCCTAAAAGCTCATTTAATTGTTCCAGGGACTCCTCTATATGGTCAAAAAGAACCACCACCCCCTCAGGAGGTGGGTGCAAAGAATTACCATCGCTGTGCGCGCGCACAGCAGCTGCAGAAGAAGAAGACGCAGACGAGGAGGCCGCTGCGTGCGTCAGTCCTCCGTCCCCTGTGGCAGCACGACGCTGAAGAGGAGAGGCAAAAAGCGCGGTGCCGACGGCAGAAGGGCACAGTAACGGATCTTCGGTATCGCTCTCAGTCAACGCGAACGTCCCCCCATCGACAGTACTTTCACATTCTCCACGAACAGACTCTCGCTCGCTTTCCGCCAAGGGGGGCAAGACGCTGCCTCCCCCTTCTCCCACCGCCCCACAATTCCCCCGGGCCCCCCCTGGAGGCACTGTAGTGGACGCTCGGGAGGAAGCAGAGGGAGCCATTCCGCCCATTGGAGGCGAAAGGGCAGGGAAGGTCTCGGAAGGGGCTGGAGAATCTTTGCCCGAATAATTCGGACTTCCCGACCGGCTTCCGTTCGGACCGTTGGCAGCAGATCTTTCTTTTTCTTTCTCCTTTTCGATTTTGCCGTTTCCGGGGCACACTGATGGAGACGGCACTTGCAAACTTTGCTGCTGCTGCGGTTGCTGTTGTGGGGGTTGCGTGAGGGGAGAAGGGGGGACGGGGGGAGGCGATTTCGGGGGGCGCCCTGAGGCCGCAACTGAAAGAGAAGGGAGCGGCGGGTGAACGGCGGTTTTAAGTCCCTCCCCCCCGAGACTTTGTTGCACGGTGGTCTCGCTCTTCTTTCTCCTTTTCTTGTTCTTTTTCTTCTCTCCTCGAGACAGAGGCTCATCTGGCTCGTTTGCCTGTTGATAAGACGGAGAGGACCGAGAAGGGACGAATCGCACCGCCGCCTTTCTCCCCCGCATTGCCGCGTCAATCTGGAGCGCCAGATCTCGAGCGGCCTCTAGCTCGTGAGGGTGGGGGCGCTCGACCAACCTCCGGACCTTCCGAAGAAGCTCCTCGGATTTGCGCAGATACGCAGATACCCTATGCTGAGCCCTCCATTCATCCTGCGATGCATGTTTGGAGTGTTTACTTACAGCAATGACAAAATGAGACAGAGAAAAGAGAAAAGAAGTGCAGTCACTGACTACCCCTCCTTTTGTAACGTGGAAGCGGCAAGGGAACGTCTTGATCAAAGAGGAAGGAAGGTCTTTGGACAAACGTGCTGCCTTTCTTATGAAAATGGTCTGCTTTTGTCTCTGCTTCTCTGTCTCTTTCTCTCTCTCTCCACGTTTTCATCCGTGCGCAACCCTTCCCACTTATTTTGTCGTGGGAGAGACAGTTCTTGCTGTAATTCGATCAAGGAGTGGAGTGAATGTCTACAGTGCAAAAAATACAGCGACAATGAAAGAAAGGAAAAAAGAAGCCCACCTGTGAGAGAGGAAGACGAAATGGCAACTCGGCTATCAGCTCACGCCGCAGAACCTGCATAAGCTCGTTCAGACAGAGCAGCAACAGAGAGGCAAAGCAGAAGTGTGCAAAAGGTGAAGGACTTAGCGAACAATCGAAAAATCTGACTTTGTGCTGTCCAAATTTCCAAAGAGCCAGAACACACAACCGACAAAAAAAATGTTGGAGTTCCCCACAGAGGGACAGGGGGGTCTTGAGAATGCTACAAGGTAGACAAAAAAAGAGATGGGAAGAAGGATAGAGAAGCACAGAAGAAAGACAGAAAGAGATGGGACGAGCAAGAGAGGAAAGAGAGAGAGAGACGCACGTCAGTTTCCAGAGCCCTTTCTGGTGCTCTGAGGAGTGGGTCATCATCTTTTGTCCCCTTTTCTTCCTTCTCAGCTGCTGCCTTTGGGCTAGGGCCGGCTACTCCTGCTCCTGAAGGTGCTGTTTTGTCGTTGCTCAAACAACCCCCCTCCTCCTCTTCCTCTACTCTGCGAAGATCTTCCGCAGCCTCTCTTTGCGTCTGATGCCCCCCAGACTCTCCACCAAGCTCCTCCCTCCCGCTCTGCTCAGCTTTCAAAGTCACTCCAGCCGTGGAGGCGGGGGAGGACGCAAACACACCCGCAGGCGTAACGGCAGAAGATAGCTCGGAATGGCCGTCACCCGTACCCCCTTCCCTATCTGCGTCTGTCTTCTTGCCAGCACGGGCGGCCTTGTTGCCCAGACGCTTTCGCCTTCGATTACGAGCGCCTGACACCCGCCCGCCCACCCCTCCAGGGGAGGGCCCCCCCCTGGCCTCACTCTGGCGACCAGACGCGTCTGCCACTTCATCTTCAGCAGTAGCTGTGGGAGTGACGGCAGCGCTTGGTTGAGGGGGGGGGACCGGCAGAGAGGAGGTTGGGTGGGCGGGCTCGTTTTGCTGGTGTTGTTTCTGTCCTCCCTTTTTTCCTCCTTTCTTCGACACCTGTTGAGAAGTGCGCAAAGCAGCAAGAGAAGGGAAGGCAGAAGAAGACAAGGAAGGAAAATTAGTATCCTCTTTAGAGGGAGTCTCCTTCTCCTCTTTCTCCACAGTTGCATCCTCTTCGGGATTTGAGGGAGAGGGGGTTGCTGCTTTTGTCCTTGGACTATCTTCGTCTACTTTTCCCCACCCTTTCTTCTTTGGGGGCGGGGGGGGCTCTTCTTCTGCTGCGGGGGGGGTCGGGGGGGGCGTCGGGTCTGATATCGGGGGTTCATCTCTGTGAGGCGCCGCAGCCTCGACTCGAGAAGCTGCGGAACTTCTGGAGGAGTCTGAATCAGACGCAGAAGACAAAGATGCGTCTCTGTCTTTCTCTGCAATAGCTCTTCTGAGTGCCTTCTTTCGTTCATGCTCTTCTCTTTCTTCGGGATTTCTCGCTCTCCTATACCTCCGTCTTTTCACTTTTTTGGGCTTTCCTGGCCACGACAGGGAGGAATCTGACGAGACGACGGTGGACCAAGTGAGACCATTCGAAGAGACTGCCTCGGCAGGCAGACTTCCCTGCCCCTGTTGTGCCTCTGCAACCCCCTCGGGTTTCTTCCATCTGCAATGAGAAGGAAACCCGGGAGGCGCAGGGAGACGGGGTAGCGCGAGGCCGTGCAGGAGAAACCGGTCAAGAGAGTCTCCGGGAGGCTCTGCCAGACCCATCTCCTGACGGCACCACAGACGATATCTGCGCTGTAAACGGAGAACCTGCAAAGAACAGGAGAGGGGAGAGGGGAGAGGGGATCGAGAGGTGGGCTGTAGACCGAGATCAGGCACATGTGCTGGAAGAATGAAGACGGCCTCAAAGATTGAAAAATCCAAGAGACATTTGCTTTGCGGGCCCAGTGTGCTGCGCAGACACTCATCACCTTCCATCCAGTGGCCACAGGATTGTTTGAAATGAAAAAGACAAAGTGGACTCCGACAAGACAAACAGCACCACATGATCGAACGTAAACGTGAACATCAAAGGGTCTGAACTGACGTGTCGGCTCCGTTTATACTCAGTCAGGGGGTGCACCTCCTCCAGCGCTGCCAAGTCTTCCCTCTCTCCCCATACTGAAGGGTGAGTATCCACAGAAAAGTCCCACAAAGGGGCACCTGCACATAAAGAGAAAAGCAACAGAACGTGGATACATACAGATGCGGTTGTTGCGTCACACGCTGTAAAATTTATGGCAGCAAACGCATTTGTCAAGTTCTTCTCTTGCACTCTTGATTGCTCCCTGGCGGGAAATGCCGGAGAAGAAAGAAGAAGGCCACATTCCTGCCGTCTCTCGCAAGTTTCCTCATACTGCTTTTATCTTATGTGGACGGAAAACAAAAAGTGTGCGAGCTCGCCTCTCTGGACGGCCTGGTCAAGTAGATTCGCCCTCCCTGCCCACCTTTCCTGAACGGTCTCCCGTCACGCCACTCGATCTCCCCAAAGTCTGATGCCGCGTTTTTTCCTCCGGTCCCCCGACCTCCTCGGTTACCTCCCGCACCGTGCGCATTCGAACCTCCCACGGTCCCAGATGACGAGTGCGCATTGCCGACGCTCCCCCTCTCCCTCTTCCAAGGCTGAGGTGTGTCAGCAAGAAGACACGAGATATCGCGCCCAGCAGCCCCCGGACTCTCCGGAGGTCCTTGAGATGACCGAACTGCCGTCTGTTGCTTTCTGCCCCCCTGACTGTCCCAGGAATCACGGCGGTCTCTCGTCTCCCTGTCCCTATCCCTCCAGTCCCAGGAACCTCTACGCTCTCGAAATCCATCTCTATCTCTGTCCCCACCACCACCGCGTGGCTCTCTTTGGTGGCTGCTGAAGTGCGTGTATCCGCCACCCTTCTTCCTGTTCATGCTCTTGAACGACACACCCGGAACATATGAGCGATCGTCTGCAGAGTCTCTCCAATTGGAAGACTCCCATCCCCCCCCCGCTCTGTGCGCGTCTCTGTCCGACATTCTGAACCCCTTCCACCAACCACTCAGTGGCCCTCACCCCTGCTCCTAGTGTGGGCAGGGTCAGGTAAGACCATCCCCTTGCCGTTTTCGCGCGTTGAGAACCGTTTGTGCATCTCTACAGAGTGCACTCCCAAATGCAATTCACCAGTTTCACGCACAAAGTGCATAAAAAGAGCCAGGATTCTCTCTCTTGACTCCGGCTCGGTCGTGTGCCTGTGTGGCGTTAGAGGAATCTCGTGGAAAACAGATGGGGGGGGACAGTTTGTCAGAAAGGGTCTGTTGGAGGAGACAGCAAAACACACCAGACTGCATGTGCGGCGGCGCCCGAAGACTTTCGGCGGCGCCATGCATGGCGGCGCGCCCCATATATGATATGATCGATCGATCCTCGATCGATCGAGGGGCCCGGGTCCGGAGGCGGCGCGCTGCAGACTATGTATCAGAGTGTCTGACCTTCAAAGTGACAAAGCTTTCGCCGTATCTCTTTCAATCTCTCTCATGCATGGGAAGAGAATCTGGCAGCTCCCACGCTGTCAGATTAGGCAAACCAAGCCGGTCGGCAAACCGTTCCTCTCTTCATTCATCATTTCTTCACCCCGAGCTGAGTTCGTGCGTTAGGTTGCAAATCTGGCATCTCTGTATTATATCCTCAAAACCTCTACCTGTTGCTCCCTGGCATTCGTTAGATTCTCGGCGATCAAGAGAGAAAGAAAAGATGGGAAATACCACCGGAGTCCCCCGGACCCTGATCAAACCCGAGCGAGAGGCCTACATGGCTGGGGAAGAAGTCAGGTGCACCGTCTACGTGGAAGCCCCACAGGCATTCTCCGTGTCCTGCCTGGATGTGCTCATTTCAGGTGTGTCATTTACATTTTCATTGGCCTATATAAAAGAGATATGTAATATCTTTCTAGTCGTTTCGCTGCACACACTCCGTGTTGGTGTGCTGACTTGATGCAGGAAATGAGAGTTGCAGCATGACATCAGGGGGTCTGGTGGGATTCGACAGCAGCGGCCCTTCTGCACAGTTCAGCCTTATGGGGACGCGCTTCACTCTGGCCAACTTTGGAGGGACGATTCAGCCGGGGTAGGCGGCTGGAGAGTCATTTCACTGCCTTTGCTGTATGTCTTTCCTTTGCTTTTCTTTAGGACCTCGCATTGTCGGTTCGTCGATACATACCTGGATGTGTATGCGCCTGCATTGATAATATTCGGAAAGGTATGACGAATTCGTCCCTGTATGCATGTGAATTCAAATATATTAATATGTTTGTTTTATTGCAGAATGTATGAGTTTCCCTTCAACTTCACATTACCCCAGTACCTGCCTCCGTCCTTCAATGCCCAGATGGCCGGCAAAGGGAACGTGTTGATCCGGTACGAGCTGCACGCACTGTACAGAACACCCTCCTCCGGGGAGGTCAAAGCGTCCTCCTACATGCTCCGCATAGCAGATGCCTGGGTCCCTCAAGGGCCCTCTCCCTTGTACTCTTCAGGGATGCAGCCGGGGCCCTGCTTCGGAGGGAAGGTGGCGTTCACAGCTCACACAGAGACGGACGTGCATCCGCCTGGTAGGTGGGTTGTTGAAGAAGGAATCATTGTGCATGCTGTGTTTGTCGGGGAAGGAGAGCAAATTGAATCAATCAGCTTTGCGGCCTTTGCCTCATGAATCTTTTCGTGAAACTTTTTGAATTTTTACTTCGCTGCACCCAAGACCTCGTGATGCGTGCTGCATTGAGTACGTGCGCGGATCTTTCTATCCATTTATTGTTTGTCTTTCTTTTTCCTTCTGCAGGGACTTCTGTGACAGTGGTGTTGGGGTCAGAGAACAACGGCTGGTGTGGGGTCTCCCGAGTGAGGGTGAGAGTGGAGACCCACACAGCCTGGAGAGTGCAGGGCAGACAGCAACACTACACGGGTAGATTGGTCGGTCGGTCGGTGGGCAGGGTAACTTTAGTTCGAACACATTGATTGACCCATAGTTTGAGTGAGGGAAGGATCGAGCGATCCATCGGGCTTTGACAAGGATTAGAATTGAAGAGAGCACCAAAAGTGGTGGGCCCACTTCCCCCCTGTCCATTCCCTTCTTTTCTTTTTCCTCCGAATTCGTTACATGTGCGTCCATTTCGCTGAGCTCTTTTTGTTTTCTCTTCCTTTCTTTGGACTGCTTGGTCGGTCCTGTGGACCCAAAACTCGATCGGACGAGCATGCGATGAAAACAAAAGGATCGAAATCAGATCAGAGCTGCTTGACTGGGACGCCGAAAGAGAAAGGCGGTAGTGACAGTGTGAACGAACTGTTTCGTCGGCATGCCGCAGTATTTCCCCTTTTCTTCCACAAAGTCCCCCTTCGTTCTTGAGGTCCCTTCTACTCTTTCTGTCTACATGGAACAAAAAGCATTGGCTCTGCCCGTACCCAGCCTGGGTTCTATGTTCTCCTGTCTACCTTCAATGTCAACTGGCTGCATGCCGATTTCCTCTGTCGGCTGTCCTTTCGTGTTCCTCCAGATTTACACCGAGGTCCCTGTCAGTCTCCCCACCGGGAAGCACCAACAAAAACTCCGCATCGCCCTCCCAAGGAACATGGCGGGAACAATCCAGACGCCCATGATTACCAACACACACACTCTGTCAGCCTGTCATCCGCGCATGCGAAAGAGGAAGAGGTTCATCGAGACAGACCTCGGAAAGTTTGCTGAGCTCTTTGTTCAAAGACTGTCGAAGGCGTTCACGAGAATCAACGTCGACACACATACACACCCGTGTTTGCAAAGAGAAAAACAATGCGCCCTTTGCTGGCTGCTTTCACTGACTTCTTCCTGCGCTGGCTGGCTCCTCATGCATCCTTTCCTTGAATGTAGACCTCTGACCTTATCCTTCCTTCCATCCTTCCATCCTTCCATCATTCCTTCCATCCATCCATCCATCCATCTATCCATCTATCCATTCCTACATCCATTTGCACCTTTTGTTCGTCCATCTATATCTGAGCGTGCTCGTCTCTGTCCACCCTGACGCGAAACCTGGCTAGATGCCTGCCTGAACGCCAATCTGACTCCCCCCGCATGCATGCAGGACTCTGACCCCCCTGATAGGCCCTCTGAAGTCTCAAGGCCCGCCCGTCGTCCTCCCCCTGGTCGTTCGAGGCTTTCCCAACCAGATTACCCCCTCTCCCACGGGGAGCCCCTCCATGGCTGCCATCCCTGTCATCACCATCGTTCAGATGCAAGACGCCCCTCCCCCTCCACAGGCCCCGCAGGTACCCGAAAGACCCCCGGATTACTGGAACCCCCGCAGAAATGACGCTGTCACTATCGGACA
>JAHBMJ010000042.1:25000-39110 GCA_018398765.1 Chromera velia | reverse complement strand
TATCGGACAAATCCCCCCCCCCTACGGCGACACCCCCCCACCCCCAGCCACGGTGCCCGGAGGACAACAACCACAAGTCCAACCTCCCCAAGGAACACAGGCACCTCAGTCTCCCGAGGCCAAGGAGCAGCAGGAACCCCCCCCGGGGCAGTCTCAGTCTGCCAACCTTCCCCACCAGCCCCAAGTAGAGACGCCAGCAGCGCAAGCCCAACAGCCGCAGCAGCGGGTCCCCTCTAACAGCTCCTTGCCTGGGTATGAAGCATGATCAACTACAAAGCTGGTTTTTGAATACAAATTTTGAGTACTTTATTGAAGCTGAACTTAAAGAATTCTATAAACTTACTTCAATAGGCTACATTGACTTCCACATGGACTTCTTATATCTTTCTAAGGTATATTAATTAAAAAGGGTTCCTCTTATAATGTTTATATGTATAATTAAAGGAAAAATTTAAATTTACTACTAGTATACTACCGTAATCAAACTACTACCACTGGCAATTAAACTACCATATATTTGTTTCTCTGGTTTTTTCACTTTATAAATCAATTAAAAATAAATCAATAGATAAATATTAGTTTTTTTTGTTTAAATTTTAGTTTAAATCTAGTTTAAACTTTAAACTAAATTGAGTCAGTGGAGTTTAATAATGAATCATAATCCACCAGTGCAATTCTAAGTTATAGGTTTTCAAGGTTTAACATATTATACATATATAGGTTTGAGCCCATGGTGGACCTGATGGTGGGGCAGAGCCTCAATGACAACTCTTTTCCAACTGATGGGCACATTCACTCCCATGATTTCAGGACTGCCGGGATGGTTAGCTTCCCGAGTCCCAGGGCTCCCCTCACAAGCTCAAGAATCCCTGTCGCACCCTCTTCACCGCAGACTGGGTGCATTTTTATGTTGGTTCGATGACATACACCGTTGAAGACGGCAGTCTTAAGGCTGTCCATGGAGCTATGGACGGAGAAGGAGGTCCCAAGGGATGGGATGGAGACCTGCATCCCACACAGCGCCTCATACTCAAAAGAGATTGCCTGAGCGAATCGCTCGATCGCTTCCCCCATCCGTGACAGATTGGCGTTGCAACTCTGCTGGATGATGGGGAGGATAAGGTCGGCGATTCTCTCTCCCAGACTTCCCCACTCTCTCTCACTCATCTTGCCCCCCCCTGGCGGTTGGACCTCCCTGTAAGGAAACCGAAGCTCCATCTTCCCCCCACCTGCCCCCTTAGACATGATAGGGACATCTTCTCACTTCGCCACCCTCCGCTTTTCCTGGTTCTTCAGCAAAGGGACGCTGAATAGGTAGCTGAGGTAGCACTTCAGAATCTTCTGCGCCTCAGATACCTCTCCTTGAAAGTTGGCTTCATAGAGTAGTCGCAAGTCATTCAGGAGCTTCCTATCCCTGTTAGTAAGAGAGAAAGAGAGTCCGGCTTTCGCCCGAGCATGCAAGCGAACAGCCGCGCCCACCCGTCTCAAAGCAGACACTCTCGCTTTCAGCATCGGGATGATATTACAGAATGATATGGACCCAGGGGTGTAGTTGAGGTACTGTGGCATCGCTGTGTCGAGAGGAACAGTATGGAGTTGAGCGGCCCGACTTGCGTCATAGCCATGAGCCGGTTAATTAATAGTCAACCCAAAGCCCCCCACACTCTCAACAGCTTGATCGATGCTAATCCGAGTTATTCATGCCACTACAGCAGCCGTTTGCAGAGACAGACAGCGAGGGGTCAAGCGGCCAGACTTTTGTCATGGCCATACCGATTGGATTGTATCATCGTCAGAAATTCTCGTCGGGTCCATCTCAAGCATCACGTGGCCTTAGAGAGGTGCGACCATCATCTACATTTGTCGAAGTCCGTCTGCAGCAAGGTCAAAAACCAAAAGGAAACGAATGAGTGCAAAAAGAGAATAAAAAGAAGACTGTATACATCAAAAGTCATTCAGTATGACTGTTGGCTCAATTTGGCTTGCTCCCTCTCACTCCCTATTCATTCTATCTGTGTATTTGTCTATCTGTCTGTCTGTTTGTGTCAATCCATGTCAGTCCGTGTCTGTCTGTTTGTCTGTCTGTCTGTCTGTCTGTTTGTCTGTCTGCCTGTCTGTCCGAAAGAAAGGAAGTGATTCGGAAAAAGTGAAGTGAAGAAAAGATGATATAATCTGTCTGTCGGTCGGTCTGTCTGTCTGTCTGTCTCTCTGTCTGTGTGTCCATCTGTCTGTCCGTGCTTGTCTGACTTACATTCAAATTTGACGGATTGGATTTCAAATTCATCGTACAACAGACAATCAAACGTTTTCTGCCCAGCTCTCTCACACTGAGCGTCTCTCATTCCGTCACACCCTTATTCACTCACTGTCTCACATATAATTGAGGTGTATATGAAAGGCTCTGAACAAAACGATGTCCATCGCTTGCTCTCTCTGTCTCTCTTTGTCTCTGTCTCTGTCTCTCTCTCTATCTTTCTCTCGCTCCCTCTCTTCCTCTCTCTCTCTCTCTCTCTCTCTCTCTTCCTCTCTCTCTCTCTTTCTTTCTCTCTCTTTCTCTCTCTCTCTAGCTTTCTCTTTCTCTCTCTCTCCTCTTCTCTTTTACTCTCTCTTTCTCTCTCTGTCTCTCGCTCTCGTTGCTCTCTTTATATTTCGTGACCTATTGCCAGGTATCTGTCAAGAGGCTGAGGCTACCATGCATGCTTCCGTTAGACCTGCAGAGTCTCTTTCTCTCATGCATCACTCACTGACCGCTGTCATCCTCAAGAACAGGGGAGCCCCACAAACAGAGACCACAGGAGAGGCGGCAAGAAACCTGACGGAAGAATTTGCCAACGCCGCCCCAGCGGAAGTGGAAACCATTTTGACAATTCTTTGGCAACGTCTCACGGACAGGCAGAGGACCGTTAATCGTTCCTCGGGTCTGAGAGGAACCTGAAACTGTCAGGGCAGAGGTGACATGGGTATTAATTGCAGAGGTCTTTTTCCTAAGCTCCGCCAAGCCTGGAGGCGTACCCTCCTTCTGCCTGGGTGTTAGGATGTATGGAGTACGCATCTCTGCCACCCGGCTCTCGCCCTCCTCCTTCTGCTTCTGCTCTGCTGCCTGTACTGCCACCTGTGTTACACGAGCGACACAACTGCGAGTAAGAGAGTGCATCTCTGCCACCCGACTCTCCTCTTCCTCCTTCTGCTTCTGCTCTACTGCCTGTACTGCAGGACAGATCTCACATGCACTTGCAGTCTGTTGCTGTTCGATGTGATTGGCTTCGGGGACATCGTTGGCTGTGGGCATGAAGCCTTGAGGAGAACAGGTCCGGCAAAGCCACTGCACTCATCCCCGAAAAGCCGGTTTGACCTTTCTGAAGACCTGCTTAGCAGTCCAGCGTACCACCCAAAAGGAGTACTCTGGCTTCCCTTGCCAGTCCCCTGTGAAATGTTGCAATACGTACCGGGATGTGTCAGTGTGTTCGTCGTACTTTATGCCTCTTAGTTCCATTTTCCCCTCAAAATTGATCGGAAAGACTCTACCGATGGCCAAGTACAATGGAGACTGCATTGTGTAGAAATTTTCTGCTACTGTCTTCTGCAAGCTGATTGCGTGTGAGAAAATGCTAGCGGAGAGAAATATATATAGATATGTGAGAACGTTTGGATTTTGGAATGCAAAGAAGCTCTTGCAAAGAAGCTGTTGCAACAGTTAAAAGTAAAACAACGCGATGACGCTGTATGCTCAAGTAGAGTGCCTCAGATACAACCTTCAGTATCAGATTTTGTGAAGTCTACATCAAATGAGAGCTACCAAAAATGGTCAGCATTCTGAGTGAATCCGACTATGCACAAGACGTTCCTCATCATATTATACGTACGCAGCTATATACTAAGCGCAACTCAATTTAGCAAACCCATACAGCCAATTACGTTTGCGATTGCAAATATGAAAAATATTTTTAGTGTGGAAACAGTTTTTTCAGACTTGCAACATGTTTCTGATAATATTTGTAAAGTTTGTACAAATTTTCAAGTTTGTACGCGTGACCGATTACGTTTGCAAAAAATATGAAAATTCAAAGTCGGGCGGCCCCGGAAAACGAATCCTGACTTTAAATTTTCATATTTTTCGCAAACGTAATCGGTGGCGCGTATGAACTTGAAAATTTGTACAGACTTTACAAATATTATCAGAAACATATCGCAAGTCTTAAAAGACTGTTTGCACGATAAAAATATTTTTCACATTTGCAATCACAATCGTAATCGTGCCAAATTGAGTTACGCTTGGTATAGGTCTCTGAATTGTGCATATGATATGAAACAAAAAAACGCAATTTAAAAATGTGTACTTTCACTCCAATCATGTGCAATCAGAGTTGTTAAATCCCAACAAACCTAAGTACCGAAATCTGATACCGACCCCCCGATCCGAAATTTTTCGGTACTTTCGGTACCTTTTTGGTATTTTCGGTACCAGCTTTTTTACATATTCTAAACAGGTTTTTAGAACTCTTTACAGATTGTTTAATATATGCCATTAGGACACTGGAATGCTTAAAGATGACTAGCATAAACTTTTAATGTCTAATTTGAAGTGTGAGGGGGGGTTGCGCGCCTGTATGGGCTGCGGCGTGCAGGCCCTGGGCTGCGCATTATGTGTATCTCGCGTACTATCGTCACATGGATGCAGAACTGCCATCTGAAGCATCACCGTCTCTTTACATGAATTTTGAGGTTGCACACGTGCACCGCCACAAAAAAAACAAGAGTGCTGGTCTGAGTCTCTTTTTATATTGTTCCCATCCTTCAATTAATCTCTCTCCTCCAACAGTGATCAACACTGGTCAGGGAGATTTGTGTGCAAGTCCCGACTTTTGCTTAAATTCCATTTAGAAAAATCTGAAAGTTACCTCTTTGTTTGGACTTTCTTTAGATTTCTTCCTCTTTTATTGTGCAAGAGGTGGATATCAGTCTCCACCGCCAGGCAGTGGAGGTGCAGCAATGCCGCCGTCGCCTCTTTATCAGTATTTTAAGCTCCTTTCGCCATCTGAGGCGAAATGTCTCCTGTGCAGTGTCTCCTGTGCATCCTCAATTCATGCAAGCAAACAGTTTTACACATGGGTTTTATGTCTCAATCCATAGACCGTTCTAGAAGACAGAAGTCGTGGAACAATCAAAAAAGCTAGAAAAGACTTTCTTAATTTTAATTTATCATTGTATTTTATTTATTTTGTTTTATGAAGTATGTTTAAATGATATTGTAACATCAGACTACATGTGATTTTTAAGTTTGAGAGTCATTTAGGTCGGTACCGAAAGATCCGATCCGAAATCCGATACCAACCCCCCCTCTGGTACCAAAGTACCGAAAGTACCGAGACTTAACAACACTGCGCGCAATTCTTCCATCATTCGCGGCGCGGCGCTGGCGCTGGCGCTGGTGCATTGGTGCCAAAGTAATATTAAAACTGTCTCAAAAAAAAAAAGATCCTATACACAAAGCAATGACAATGTTGAAAGCATTATTCGATCGTCACTGTGACAGAGCTGCTGGCTGGCCGGCCCGCGGACCGCGGTGCAATGAGGCCTGGCACGTTGGTTCTCGCCGTCTTCTCAAATTTCCATTTTTTTATTCAATCCTGCATGATACATTTTTTCTCAGAGACTCTGTCTAGTTAAATGAACACTCCTTTCAGTATAACTCAATATAAGCCAGTGCACATCACTTCTAGTAATAAATTGTTATACCTGCTACATAATTAGGTGCAGAACAATCTACAGAACATTATAATCAATCAATCATACAATAAATTAGTAAAAAATTATGACATGTTCGATCTTTAATATTAATTGTGAAACAACAATCATTTCAAACAAAAACTGTAAGTCGCCATACAACTCTAGAGGCGGCTCGCCGGCTTTATCCAACTCAAATCAATCAAATCAAATCAATGGTGAATCAAGTATGATTATTTAAAATTTATGGTACTCTCATTTTTTATTTTGTTCTGACTCTATTCATCACCCTGTACATACTATCATCTCAGCGGATTACTACCACCATGACTTCTAACTTCTGCGTTCTAATAATATCTGGGATTCCCAATGAGCAAGATGGCCACTGTGCAGATAACGGGGACATGTGCAAAAGGATTTTGACAAGTTCAATGGCAAGGTAGGTCGAGAATTACGAGTACCTGGCACCACATGGTTAAAATTGTTTCTGTTTTCATCCAGAGCCTTCCAGTTTTGCGTTGGTGGCCCGGAGGCTCCTGCAGCGACATCGAACCGACACCGACGCACACACACACACACACACACACACACACACAGAGAGAGAGAGAGAGAGAGAGAGAGAGACAGAGAGAGGGAGGGAGAGAGAGAGAGACAGATGGATGAATGAAAGAAGGAAGGAAGGAAGGAAAGAAGAAAAGAATGAATGAATGAAAGAAAGAAAGAAAGAAAGACTGCGTGTGTAAAACAATCGAGGACCATTTTGAAATTTGGAAGGACACATGTCAGCTCTACCTCTTGCATGAAGTCATGCTGAGCAAACCACCGCCCTGAAGGGAAGAGAGCGGAAGGCAGAGAGTCCTTCATGCTTCTGAAGTCGAAGATGAGACATTGTAATAAATAAAGGCAGAAAAACAAACTCTTACTGGAGAAGCATCCAGCGTGCGAGTGACAAAGGATCGACAAACATAGTGTCGTGCTGAAATGAGGGCAGGGAACGAGGTCCGTTCTCTTTTTTCTCTTCTCGGCGAAATCGGTCCAGGGCAATCCGACAATACGAAATGAAAGACAAAGGTCCTTGCACACAGGCACACCGACTCTTCCTTCACGAAAGTAAGAGAGTCCAGGGCAGCGTCGAAAAGCTCAACGGTTCACATGGTCAGACACTGTGAGCAAGATTTTTGAAGATGGGCGACATAGGTACGGGCCGACATACCTACCTGTCTTCCCTCTGTCTGTCCTCAACCCAGTGTTTCCACTTTTGAGACAGGTCCAGGTCGCCGTTCCGAAGAAAGAAGATATCAGGTCGCCATCTGACCACACAAGAAGGGAGAGGAACGTTCATCCAGACCACAAAAGAAAAAAAAGAAAGAATGAAAGAACGAACGAACGAAAGAAACAAAGAAAGAAAAAGAGAAAAACAGAAAGAAAGAAAGAAAGAAAGAAAGAAAGAAAAAAGAAAGAAAGAAAGCAAGAAAGCAAGAAAGCAACAAAGCAAGAAAGCAACAAAGCAAGAAAGCAACAAAGCAAGAAAGAAAGACAGACAGACAGAACGAACGAACGAACGAACGAACGAAAGAAAGAACGAAAGAAAGAAAGAAAGAAAGAAACGGAAAGGGAGGGAATGAAAGAGAAGAACAACAGCGAAAAAAGAAACGAAGAGGAGCAGCCGGAAATTTGATTCGAGCAAAAATCAGCAGCAAACAAACAATCCCTCTGAGAAGGAACAAAAGGAAGCACAGGAGAGAATGTAAAAGAAAAGAAAGACGTCTCCTTCCCACCTGCAATCAGAGGGCAGACTCTCGGCAGCAGAGACAGGCACAGCCTCCTCGAACCCGCTGTCATAAATCCCCCAGTATCTGAAAGAAAGTGCGCACGCAATCAGGAGATGACCAAGACAGATCCGAGACCCCGTGCGTTGGCAGATGAGCATGGATACACATGCACTCAAATTGGAAGAAAAATTAAAAGGTACAAACCTAAAAAAGCCATCACAGAGAGGAGGATGCACCTACGCAACAGTGCCAAGTGTCCTCGCACACATGGAATCCTGCTGGCTTTCTGACAGACCCGCAGGCCTGTAAGAGGCACGGAGTCGGAGGAATGGCGAAAGGATCAAGTAGGGTGTAGACACAGTTGTTGTCCAGCAATATAAATTAAACCGAATAGAACGATCCCTCCGTGAATACCCGCAGCCTTCCATTTCTGCCTCAGACGTCCCTTCCTCGAGGTACACATCCCCTCTTCCCCCTCGTTTCTTTCATTCATGTCTTTGAAGACTCGACTGACTTCTGTCCGTCGAACTCGACCAGGTCGAGCCAACTGCCAGTGAGTTGAGAGCTCGTGCCGTTTTTGGAGTCTTCCACTTTCCCCCTGATTTCTTCTGAAGGGAGGGCAGGCGGGGAAAACACGCTCCCTCCGCCCTTGCCGTCCGCCGTGGTCTCCCCAAATCGCACTGACCCAAAAATCCCATTTTTCTCGTCCGTGACCGTCGCCTCCCCTACCCATTCAAATATCCGAGAGCCGTACAAAATGCCGGAAAGCCTCATGGCTGGCCACGTCAAAGTCACAGTTGCCCCATCACGAAAACGAATTTTCGTCGGACCCTCCTGAAATCCGAGGCCCGCATTTGTGCCTAGTTTCATCAAGAGCTTGTAGTGACCATCCATTTGATATCCCCCTCTAGGGCTGTCCACCTGAAAATGGCACACAGGTGGGTGATGCCGTGTGTGCTCCAGACAGACCTTTGTCCCATCGCTCCACGTTCCTTGGAATGTTTCGCCTAGGAGGGGGTTGAAGGGCTTCAGCTGTTGAGTGCCTGCATGGAAGGACTCACACAGGATCGTGTAATCACCTCTAGAGCCTTACAACAATCAGAAGGAGCGACAGCAGAAGCCTCCTTGTCCTGTTTTTGCAGCAAGATGTAAGCGGAGAAGAACCAAAAAATGTTCGCACTGCAGCAAGGACTTTGTTTCTCTCTCTTCCTCTCCCTCCCTCTCTTTCTTTTTCAAAGAATTTGAAGCAAACAGAACAAAACGGAGCAGAAAGCAAAAGCAGAACAGAATAAAAAAACAGCCTGCTGTCAAGCCTCTTCCGGCTTCCTTCCTTCCTTCCTTCCTTCCTTGCTTCCTTGCTTCCTTCCTTCCATCGCGTAAAATCTAACCCTTAAAGCTTGTTCGTCTCTTCGAGTTTGCAGGACCGACTGACCTTTGTGCAGGCCTGCGAGCAGGAAGCAGAGACACAGCTTTGCTCTTTCCAGCGGGTCTGTATCTGTGTACCTTGCAGCCAGAGGAAGGAATGCAGGCCCGAATCCCCAGAGATCCGCAACCCTCTGGAGGAGACTGCGCCCTTCGAACACCCTCACAGGCAGGCTGATTTGGGTCAACGGACGGGCCTGTATGTATTCAGTGAGTGAGTGAGGGGACACGAAAAGGCTCAAATCAACTCACTCGCGAAAAGCAGACAAGCAAAAAAAAAGGAGCCCCCAGTTACCTTCAGTCGCAAGCAGAGCAGACTTCAAGAGAGAAAGCAGGTGAAAGAAACCAAAGAGAGAAAGCAGGTGAAAGAAACCAAGCGACGGGTCGATCAGTTCGATCAGTCGTTCTTCCTTCCTTCCATCTTTCTTTGATCTCCTTGTACTCCACTACAGAGAAAAAGAACAACGTCACTGGGAGAGAGAACTCGAGGCTTAGCCAACGACCCAAGTACAGCTCTCTCTACAGAACGAACGTACTTGTGCAATCAGAGAGGCGGCCTGTCTGAGCATGTCTGAGGCGACCCCCTTCTGCTTGTCGAGAAGATCCTGGTCGATCAGCTTCAGGCCTCCATAGTGCGACACCCTCTCAAACCCGTGGAGGGGCCACTCGAGATCCCCCCCCTCTGCCAAGGCTTGGGAAGACGACAGGAGCCCCCGGGATCTCTCTCGAGACGGGCCCTGAGATGTCAGATGATGATCCACACCCAGCCTGAAGGGAGGGAGGGAGGAAACAGAGGGGGCGGGAGGGATCGAAGGGGCAGAAGGTGAGAATAACAATCAAGGAAAGGAAAGGAAAGGAAAAAAACAGTGGATGGATTGTTTGATGGAGACAGCCGAGAGGAACTCCAACAATGATCTCATAAGGGGAAAGGAGTGTAAGTCAGTCATTCAGTCGTCCAGTCAGTACACGCACTCAAGAGAGGGAAGAAGAGCATCGTCAGTGACAGAAGCAAGGTGAGTCCGCAGACGCGCAGCCAGACAAGCCAGGAAAGACAGGCATACAAGGAGAGCCGCTCGAGAGGAGAAGCTGAGCATAGAAGGTGGACATTGTGCACAAAGGAAAGGAAAGAAAGGAAGAAACGGCGACTCGAGAGGGGAAGCTGAGCATGGCAAATGGACGTTGTGCAAGGAGAACGCACCCACCCACTCACATGGAAGGGGATCTTCCTGTAGAGCCCCTGCGCTTCTCTATCCTCAGCACGCTGGCCCTGCCCCCCCTACCCGAAGGATCACTCCGACTGGACTCGCCCCCCTCGTTTACTTCCACTGACGGGGCAGCTGCACATGCGGCGGCATGGGCGGCGGGGGATGGCGCGGTGAGGCTCTCCGATGGTGGGGCTGAGCCTCTGTCTGTGCCTGGGAGGATCCAAAGCTGGCTTCCCAGGGCTGGGCTGTTGGAGGGTTGTGCGACGAGGAGCTTTCTGGGACTGTCCTTCCGAGATAAGGAGGGTCGAAGGACGGAGTGGGGGGGTCTGTGCTCTCTCTCCAGACTTGAGACGTAGTAGGGGGATCCTTCGGAGTTCTGCGGAAAGAAATTAAGGGAAGGGGTGCAATGGCTGAACATTGACGCTTGCTTGTTATCAGGCGGCAAAGGGAAAGGGAGAAGAGGATAGACGGCGGTTTACGAACGGCCCTGTGTTGCAGTTCATGGGGAGAAAGAGAGGCTTCTGTCAGTTTCGCTACAAAAAAAGGGAACCAAATCGAATGCCTCCATCTGAGCCAATTTACACCCGCAGGTATACGGGCTGACTGACTGACTGCCTGACCTCTGCAAATGCTCTTATGGCGACGAAGGACGCCGCGAGGGAGGCAGGCAAGGAGGCCCCAACGCCCCCCATCTCCCCGCTACCCGCGCCGCCAACGAAGAGCCCCGACCCCCCCAGCCCCCCCCTTCCCCTAAAGGTGCCGGTCGCCATGTAGCAGAGCTCAGCTGCGCATATATGATGTGCATGCGCACGGAGAGAGAGAGAGTAAGCAGGAGACAGACGGAAAATGGAAGAGAAGAGAAGAGAAGAGAGGAGAAGAGAAGAGAGGAGAAGAGAGGAGAAGAGAAGAGAGGAGAAGAGAGGAGAGGAGAAGAGGAGATGACAGAGGCCATGCAGCCCCCCCCCAACTTGTTCTTTCTGTTCTCGTTCCCCTCCTCTTCGGAGGCGCATGAGGGTACCGACAGTGATGCGTTCTACAGGATGTAAAATTTTCAAGTACAGCACAATGGCTTCGTTCGATTCACATGTGTTGGTTGCCCCGTCTCCCCGCTTTCGTCCCTTTGCCCCATCGTTCGATCGACGCATGTGTTTCTCTGCAGATCTATTCGTCTGTCTATTCGTCTGTCTGTCGCGCTGTCTGGCTGTGTACCTTCCTGATAGTTTGTCTCTTTCTCTCTCAAAAGGGCGTGCTTCCCGTCCTTGACCGCGAAGTCTCTTTCTAAGCATATGAAAGCAGTCAGACAAGGACTGCACATCAACAGGCATTGCAGAAACACGATCACAGCCATGCATGACGATGAACACCCCCACTGATCGACTCACATGCCGTGCGGTCACTCCGAGAGCTCTGGCACACAAAGACCTCCACCGGATTGTCATCTGAGGGCGTCGCGATCTTCGTCAGAGGAAGCGGGCAAACACCCTCCAGAGAGAATACCGACCCCCCTGGACCCCCATGCACCCCTCTATTTCTCCGTCTCCGAGGAGAGCTGCCCAGACTCCCTCCATGCCCAGACCCTCTTCCCGGTGCTCCTCTCATCCCCCCCGTGTCCATTTCCATAGGCAAAGACACAATAAAGAAACAACCCCCACCATCAACAGATTCACGATCACGTATTGTCAACCTTCTGTACGCTCGTGTGAAACGGTGGGGTGAGGCAAATGACGTGCCTCCTCCGTGTGGCCGTCTCTCATGTCTCTCCACAACATCCACCACTGCAAAGTCTCGGGACCAGACTCTCTTAGACACCCCGACCCCGGTTTTTGCCTCTCCATCTTCTCCACTCAGACTTCGTTTCCGTTCCCTTGTCACACCACTCCTCTCTTCACTTTCATCTCTGCTATCTCTTGCCAAAGAAGCTTTATCAACCGACAAAAGTCCGAGCAGAAGCTCTTTTCGTCTCTGCAAAGATGCAACGACCGACGCCAAATGCGCAACAGACACTTGGACATCGGTTGCGGCAAAAAGCACTTCCGCTCCACTTGCCCCTGACGACATCAGATCGCCCCTCTCTCTAGGAAGCGCAGACTCCCCTCTCCTCCCCCTGCGTCTGCACGGACACAAAATCTGCAACAAACCCCATAGCCCCACTGCCACAAGCAACACCAAAAGACCAAGACCCAACAGAGTACCCAAATCGGAAAAGGAAAACCTCCACGAAACAAAATGTTCTATCAATGCCCCCCATGCTGTATGAAGCCGAATTCCACAAATGGACCTCCACCTAGGCCACCTACCCCCCTGAGGCCCGGCCCAATCTCCGGACTGGGTCGCCACCCGTTTATACTTCTGCCACAACGCTGCCCAATCTCGGTCTGGGTGTTCCTCCATCCACGCGTCAACTAAAAAAAAGAGAACCACCCCAGCCACACAGGGGAGCAAAAACGATACAAGAGAAATCACCAATCCCCCCAGGCAACTCATCATACGACCAACAAGACTCAAACCTTCCTCAGGGGGTTTACCCCCCAAGGGCTTCCCGACTAAAGAGGGATTGACGAGGTATCCCGAGGCAACGCAATGGAGCACCCCGGCTTCCTCACCAATTTCGCGAGAGATGCACGGGGGCGGCCAGGGGTCGGTCAACCCCGGACCTGTACCCCGGAAAGAATTTCTCCTCTCCATCCACCCTCGTGTTTTTGTCTCCATCAATCGTTGTGCGCGACTCACCACGTCACGCGCTGCGCGTGCAACTGCAGGCGCGACAGGGTCGTCTGCCTGATTTGGGGGTGTCACAGCTGTGCTTGCAGGTGCAGCTTCAACGACTGAGAGGGCTGAAGAGGCTAGAGACAGAGAAGAACCGGAAGTTTTCTGAGTTGACCACCGACGCAACGGCTGTGTATCTCTGAGTGACGCTTTTTGAGAGAGCCAGTCGAGGGATAAAGAGGGGGGGCCGAGGGTTGACAGAGGACGGTGGGGGGACGACAGGGCGGACTGAGACATTTGCGGACTGGGGGAAGCCTCAGGCTCTGCGGCTGCTGCAGAGGCTCTTTGCATCAAATCGATCCATTGTCGGGACGAATCTTCCGTCTCCGCACTGCAGGAGAGCGCACAGACAAAAACAGAGTAGACAGAGAGAGAATTTACAGGGCATGAAAGCGTTCGATTCTTCGAAAAAGGGAAGAAAAGTGCGCGCGATGAGATCGACGGCAACCAGCAAGGAAGTAGGAGACGGGAAACAATCTAAGCTGCAGAGAAAGGAGAGCGAGAGGGCACTTAGAGGATGGTAGACGGAGTGAAAAATCGTTCAGAGTAATTTTCCATCCACATCGATGCACGGGAGACCATACAGACGCATTTCAGGACCCCAGGCAAACAGGAGACGGCGCGAGCAAACGAATCTTTCTTCCCCATGGCTCTGTACCCTCTCACTTGCCCACTTATCCAGGGACACGCACATTCTTCTGTCGACTCCATTCTCCAGCACCCACACACTGACTTCTGCATGCCCTGACTGGCTGCCTCAGTGACTGACGCTAGGTGCACTTCTCTGGAGTGGTGGGGGGACTTGAGGAGGAATACGTTCCCCCTTCCCCTGTGGGCTCCAATCCACTCAATCTCTGCCTGTTGGAGGTTGATTGTAACCTTCGCGTTCTCGTCGTGAATGCTGTCGAAGTAAAAGAGGAAACCAGCGAACACCACCACGTACCTCTCGCTCCAGTAATTGTTGAAGAAACCATCCCCTAACTTCCACAAGTAGCCGTCGCAGGGGCGATCGAGGGCGGGAGTAACAGCGGGAGAAACAAAAGATGGGAACTCTTTGCCGGACTCCATGTCTCTATCACAGGCAGGCAGGGAAAGAAGCAGTGCAAGCACAGAAGATCGAGAGATCACAGGGATGCATGGACGGGTGATCTCAACCAGACCTCAGCCGCCATGCAGAGAGACGGGCTGGGTGGGTGGGCTCTTGCATGCAGCTAGATATGC
>JAHBMJ010000042.1:0-20000 GCA_018398765.1 Chromera velia | reverse complement strand
TGTTTGCACAAATAAATGATATAATTATCATTAAGAAGTAATAAGAACATACTCTGTAATCATGCATATTATGCTAATGTAGTAAACGGCTTTAAGTTTGTTCCGCCAGACGGGCTTAAGACGATCTATTATTTCATAAAAGAACAAGAAAGACGAGGTGAGGTAAGTGAGTGAAACGGATAGATGAATGTTGATCTTCATACGTGTCTGTGTCGGGGTGATACCACTGGCATGCAGCTGTCCCCTGAATTCGATCATACCCAAAAGATGCATGAAACCCTGGCCTCTCTGTCTCTCTGTCTCTGTGCCAGTCCATCTATGTGTCCGCCTGTCTGTCGTACTTGGGGCTTAACCATCAGATCGAATGTGAACATTGAAAAGAGAATCTTTCTTCTCGCCTGATCGAAGTTCTTTCTTGATTGAATGCCTGATCTTTTGATGCCTACCTGTCTTCACGCAAGCTTTTCTGCGAGCTTATCAAACAGTACAGCCCGAGAGCAAGAGAGCAAAAAAAAGAAAATTGGGAAGCGCATCCCTCTCTCTCCCTCTCTTTCTCTCTCTTTCTCTCTCAGTTTTTGCTGCAGACTCAAAATCAACCCGACGTCATCCCTCTTCTTTGGTTCCGTGACCAGATCAAAAGAAAAAGATTGGTCAAGGGAGAAGAAAAAATCAAAAACTGACGAATCATCCCGGGCCTTTCATGGATTCTGTCTTACATGTCTCATGCCGACCGCTAGATCGACAACTCACTGAGTCAGTTGCATCTCAATGCCAATGTGTGTGAACGGAAGGAGCTGAAAACCTGCCGGCGGAAGGTTGACCGGGGGGAGGGATTCTTCCTTTGATGATCCCCTGATGATCTCTCCTTTTCATCTGTGCAGCCATCAGCATACATCCGCAGATCCGTCCCTTCCCTCCAGCCTGCTGAGCTTCTCATAAGCACCATCGCAAAAAGAAAAGAACAGAGTGCTCTACAGGGTTGAATGGAAGGTATTCTTTCCATTCTTTTCTGCTTCAATGAATTCAGGTCTGTCTGTCTATATGTCTGTCTGTCTGTCTGAATTCAGTTCAGCTTTCTTTCTGTTTTTGTCTTTCTTGGTGTTCATCTGCAGAATTAAGAAGTGAACTTTTCTACTTCTTTCAGTTTGTCTGATCGAAGTGGTATGACTCGCCCCTGTTTTTTCCCTCCTTGCAGGATCCTGGCAGGGAGCAAGAACAAAGACGGAAGCAGTCCAGAGGCATGCATGCAACAAGACGAATCCTCACGCACACCCATCAACAAACAGACGAGCAACGGGCACATGCAGACTGTTTAATTGTTCCCTTGTCGGTGTGTTTCTCTTTTGTGTCTGTTGAGGGATGAAACGTCTAGAGGAGGAGAGAGCCCAACCAACCAACTGAGAGCGAAAAATGCGGGTCTTCCTTCGTTGCTCCTTTCTTTTTACATCCTTTCGTTTTTTGAGTCTGCTTAAACATCTTGGTCAGACAGGAGTAAGGGGAGGAAGGTGAATTGCCGAGTGGGGGGGGAGGTTGCATGTCCGCTTGGTTCAATAGAAAGAGGGTGGGAGAAGCACGCAAGTCGAAAGACGACATACACAGAAAGCAAGAAAGAAAGAAAGAAAGAAAGAAAGAAAGCAAGAAAGAAAGAAAGAAAGAAAGAAGGGCAAGCGGAGGGACTACTGAAGGAGCCATGGGCCAAGAGCTAGAGGAAATCAACTTTTCTTTCTCTTCGGTTCTTTTGTGTTTTCGTTCCTTCTAATGGGCCCCCCTCTGCAGGTACTTAAAGGGGGGGAGAGAAAGCGGAAAAAGTGTCCCTATGTGCGACGGATACAGATGATCTTCGGGACATGAATTTGTCTCGTGATTTCTTCGATCGCCATGCCCATTCTTTTTGGATTCGAAGGGCTTGGATCAACCCACTCCCTTTTTCCCTCTTACTTTGTTGGCCAACGACGATGACCTTCTTTCAATCTTCTCTTTCTTCACCATGGCCATGCATGAGAGCAAAAGACAATGAAGACAAACAACACCACACACCTCTTTGTTGTCCTGTCGATACGACATCGCATGCATGAATTCGGATCGAATCAATCAAGAAACGTTCGTTGCTACCGAAGGGCTCGTTTGCAGGTCTAACGTGGCAAGAGTTACAAGCACGACAACTGATCCGTGCACCCGCATATGAATACATAAACAACACAGTAAATGCCCGAAAAGGGCAATTGAACAGTGCACGTTTCAAACAACAGGAAGGATATCGGGGGCAGGCAGGCAGAGAGGGGAAGTTGAGTTGAGTTGAGTTGAAAAGGGACAGACAGACAAATAGACAGAAGACGAACCAGAGGCGGACAAAGAGACGGATAGACGGTTGCTGATCGATTGATTGAATTTTTGATTGCATGTAAACAGCAGACGCGAGTCTTTGTTTCCTTTCCGTAATTTCTTTTCACTTACTGTCTGAATGCGTACGTGAAGCACTCCACCCCACGTGCCTCTCAAGTGAGAGTGAATTGACGGAGAGAAAGATTCAGATTCAAGCAGTAAAGGGGCAGCAGGCTTGCACCCTTCTGCTTGATGATCCTTGAATCAATCTCTTTCCTATCGTTTCTTCATTCATTTTTCGATAATTACTTTTGCACTTCTTTCTTTTTTTGGTTGTTCCTTTTCAGATGAGGTCATTAAGGGTTCATGAAGGGAAAGAGAAAAGATCGAAACAAGCATATGGCATCAAGTACAAGCATTATTTTGATCACATCACAAAATCAAATACACACACAGACAAACACGCCCAGAAAGAAGGGGAAGGGGAGCGGGAGAGAGAAGAGAAAAAGAGTGAAAAAGCCAGAAAGAGTTTAAAACAGACCCGTAGAAGAACGGGACTGATCGATCGAAGAAAATGAAAACACACACAGAGGTTCGCCACAAAAGCTCCGGCGTTCGTGCAAGATCGTGTGTGTGACCTGCGATCTTTTCCTTCATCCCCTCCTGCACTATCTCTTGCTACTGCCCTGCAATGACATTTCAGGAGGCCTTTCTTGTACATTTCACCTGCATTCCAAGACCCTTTGTGCTCTCTCTCTCTCGCTCCCTTTTTCTTTCTCCCTCCCCTCACGTTCTCCCTCCGTGTCATCTTGTGGTTGTTTGAACATTATGACATTGACGTGTAGTACGTTTGGGTTTTTGAAAATTTCGCTTTCCGATGAGGTTGCATGACACACACGCGGTAGATGGAAAGAAAGAAAGAGGCTTTCTGTCTGACAGATTTTCCTTTCTACCTGTGCAGACAGACAGTCGGAGAACAAAAGAAACAGATCAGACGCACCCAAAAGCCAGCTCCCGCCTTCAAACATTTTGGTCTCCCATTCCCGTCCGCCCCTGTCGGCCAGATTGATCTTGCCCTATCATCCCTTTGTGCACCCTCTACTAACATACGTTCCCCCCCCCTGCACCCTCCCCTGATGCTACAGCATAGCACCCCGATTGATTGAATTAGAAGGGAAAGTCTGTCCTTCTTTGCAACATTCGAATTTCTGTACGGAGGTACAAGACGAGACAGTCAAGACGAGAAGAAAGGTGGAGTGCATATCCAATCCCGAAAATGATTTTTGTCAAGACGAAAAAAAAACTCAGTCATATTCTAGGGAAAGGACGCAGACAACACAGAGAGAGAGAGAGAGACAGCGCGAGGGAGGCAGGAGAGGAGACAGGGCCTCAATCGCTTTGAAAAGGGAGACGTTCTTTTTGTTGTCGTGGGAGGGAAATTAATTGCCTTGAGAAAAAACGGACTTCCGGCAAGTAGAGGCAAGAAATTCAAAGGGGACGACTCACGGACATGTCCATTGTTTGTTTTTGCTCAACGAATTGGAGGAAAAGAGGGCGAAGGAGAGAAAAGACGTGCACCGATGCATCAATGAAACGGTTGAGCTTGTATGTCCTTCTGCTTCTTCAGTGCAGCGAGTTTCCTCTCTCTGCTCCTCTTCACTGCTGAATTGCTGAACAATGTATTCTGCTCGACTCTCCCTCCTCCAATGGCACAATGACATCTTTTCTCTGAACTGAGTGTCAGTCTTTTTGCCCTCGTCGCGTACTTTTTCTCTCGTGTAAATGCTGTTTGTGATGGACACGTTTCTTTGAATGACCTGTCAGATGTGCCCAGCTGTGCCTGGCTTCCTTGTTTTTTGGATTGAAATCCGTTTTTCTCTTTCCTTCTGTTCGCACCTCCCCCGCAAAAAGAATAACTCTCTCCCGATCGTTGACCCATGTACCCACCAGCCGGTTTGCCCCCCTCCCTCCCTTCTTGCTCCGACGATTTCTTTACACTCTGTGTTGTCTGTGTCGTGGATACGCCAACTTCTGCATACACAAACACACATGCAGCCACACACACACACACACACACATGCAGCCACACACACACACACACACACACACACAGAGAGGGGGAGATAGATGTGGAAGGAGAGAGAGAGAGAGGCGGTGTGCACTCACAAGACTGAACGCACAAAAGTGGAAGGATTATGCCGAAGTTCCAGACTATCGCATCTTAAACGGACTTTTCGTTCTAGACGCCCCGCAATCTAAATTTCGGACCAGAAAGACTCAGATCAGCGTAAAAGCAAAGCGACTGACTCCAACGTCTTGCAATAGTCCTCTGTCCCTGTCTCTGCTGTCTCTGTCGCGGTCCCTCCCCGGAGAGGAAGGCAGAATCCGAGACAGCGCACTCATACACCGTCCAACCCCCCCACTCCCCGTTCCCCCTCCTCCCCCACTCCCACCGCAATCACCCACATCCGTCATGGGGACGCGGTCATCAGCAGCAGAAGCCCCCGGGTGTCCTGCGAGACGCCCAGTGAAGCTAGAAGACAGCGACGAGAGGGGGGGAGCTGAAGAAGCAGTCTGCTGACCGACGGCAGATGCATGCCCCCCAAGCCCCGAATGGGCAAAGATCGCCGCACTTTGTGCCGCCCCCCCCTGCTGCTGTTGCTGGAATGGCGGCTGCGTCATTGCATTTCTCTCTCTCTGGAAAGTAGTCAGGCCTGAAGGAAGATGGGCGTGCGGGTGGAAGGCGTTGGGTCCTGGAATACCTGTAGAGAGAAAGAAAGAAAGAGAGAAAGAAAGAAAGAAACAAACAAACAAACAAACAAACAAACAAAAGAGGAAAGAAAGAAAAGAGGAAAGAAAGAATAAAAAAGAAAGAAAGAAAGAAAAAAAGAAAGAAAGAAAAAAAGAAGGAAACGAAAGGCAGAAGAGAATCAGAGAGAAAAACAGCGACGGAAGAGGATAGGACGTATGCTCATGTGTGTGTTTGTGTGTGGTGCCGATCTTTCGCGGGCTCCTTCTAGAAGTGCGTATACAAGCAGTGCGCGGTCATAACGAATAAATAAAAGAAATCATGCGCGTCTTTCTCAGCAAGCTAATCACTTCGCTGCGTCTCGTCCGTGTCCATCAAGCCTTGATTTCGTGGACAGGGAGGGGAAAACTGAAATGACCCAAGCAAAAAAGACAGTCAAGAGAATCAACCGGACAGACACACATACAGACACTCACCTGATGGATCTGCACCAAAAAAAAAAAGAAGAAAAAAAAAAGAAACATACAGACACTCACCTGATGGATCTGCAGCACTGCTCCCCAGTGGTCTTTCCCTTTCCCTCTCCCTGCGAGAGGCAGGCACAGGGACTGTGGGAGACGCTGCCTCCATGACCACGTCGCTGTCCTCTTCAGCGGGTGGCGGTGTGCGTGAATGGTAAACGTCCGAGATCAACGCTAGGTGGGGGTGATTGCTCTGAACAACCTGTGAGGACCCCCCACCTGCTGATTGCTGAAGCTGGGTTGACTGATGGTGGTGGGAATGTCCCCCAGGAGAGGTGTGAGAAGATCCCCACCCTCCTTGAGAACTTCGATCCCCCTTCTGCTGCTGAGTGGAGGAGGAGGAGTTCCCTGACAGACCCAAAAGCGAAGCAGCAGCTCGTTGCCGTGAGCGTGAGGCGGTTAATCTTGGGTGTGTCGGGCTTGACTGCGATGACGTCGAGAGCCCCTGAGAACCTCCATGAACCCCCCCCCCTGCACCAGACGAGAGATGAAAGCCCGGACTATGATTATGTGAAGCCGAAGAATAGAAGTTCATAGGATGATGAGACGAACGTGAAGATCCCCCCCCATGGCGTCCCCCCGGTGTCCCTGAGGAAGAAGACGTGGGGGTGGAACACGCAAGACCTGGGTCGCCCCCCATCATCCCGTCTCCGGCTGTCGGGGAAGCCTGGGTTGAATTTGTTTGTCCAGTACGCAAATTGTGGCCTGGTTGTTGGTTCTGTTGTTTGGAAGAAGTATTCAGAATGAAATTCGGGAATGTCCCTGAAGACGTGTGTGCAGCGCTGGTCGGGCTCTGGCTCTGGCTGTGTCTGCTGCTTCCACTTGCAGACAGCCTTTGGGAGAACCCTGCTGTGTGTTGCTGCATTTGAGTAGGGTGGTGGGTTGGGTGCACCGCTGCTGGCTGGTGGTGGTACCGTGGGCCTCCTGATCGGATTCGGATCAGCTCTGGCAGCAGGGGCTCTGGTACCTCTGTCAGCCTGCACTCAGAATTCAGGAGAAGGATGGACAGATGGTTTGTTGGTTGTTTGATAGATGGAGCGCATCAATGGGTGTGCAGAGAGAGACGGCGGAGATAAAAATTGCAAAGTGGACGCAAACACAGGAAGACAGTCAAGTTGGGCAGCAGGGAAGAAATCAGAGGGTCAAAAAGTCCGGCAAGGTGAAAGGAACAGAGCATTGACAGAGTCTGCAGAAGGAGACCGAATTGAAAAAGAAGAGAGAAACGAGCGCCAATGGATATCCAGAAGCAGGCAAAAAGAAACTGGGTTTCAAAAAATAATGAAGAAGAATAAAAAAAAAAAAAATCTCAGCATGTTACCACGGAAAGAAGCGGAGAGAAGGGAGACGGCGACAACAGCCACCCACCCACCTACCCACCATGCATGTTCCAAGCATCTAGCACAGGACTCCATTCTGTGTTCAGGTGCCCACACAAGAAGCCGTCTGCACAAGTCCTGAGCTTTCGGGAACGTGGGGAGTGGAGGGACGTCGAAGTTAATCTGCATTCATTCATTCAATTCATTCATTCATTCATTCATTCATTCATTCATTCAACATTCATGCTTTCATTCAATTCATTCATTCTTTCATTCATTCATTCTTTCATTCAATTCATTCATTCTTTCATTCATTCATTCATTCATTCATTCCATTCATTCATTCATTCATTCATTCATTCATTCATTCAACATTCATGCTTTCATTCAATTCATTCATTCTTTCATTCATTCATTCTTTCATTCAACTCATTCATTCTTTCATTCATTCATTCAATTCATTCATCCTTTCATTCATTCATTCATTCATTCAATCAATTCATTCATTCATTCATTCATTCATTCGTTTGAGTAGCTTAGTCAGAACAGAGGCATGACACAATAGACGAGCTGTCTGGATTCATTTTGTAGAGCCTCCTTCTGCTCTTGCTGAGTGTAAAGAAAGTAGAAAAACAAGACGACTAGCTGTCTGTCTTCCAAGCAAATGCTGAGAAGCAATTGCAGTGAAGACCCCGTACATGGGTCCAAGACGACATCTCCGAATGAAAATTGAGTTGTAAGAAGCTGTAACAGACGTTTCGACTGACTGACTGACAAACTGACCTACTGACTAACTAACTGACTGACCCCCTTCTCCTCCATGGCTTGGTGCACTTCGAGAGACTCCCTTCCGCTCCTCATTTTGTCCATCGGAAGCGGCGGAACGCCCTGAGTTGGATTGGAGAGAGAAAGCCAGACAGAAAGGCAAGAGGCACAAAGAATGAGTCACATACAACACGAGAGAGCACAGCATTCCCTTTACAATGACCGAAATGATGCCAACTGAACAGGAAGGGCAGAAGGAAACTTGGGCGAAGAGAGCAAAGAGCGGTAGAAAGGACAGAACATGAGAGGCAGGGAGAGGTTTGAGGGCAGGTAGAGCGGAAAGAAAGAAACACAACAAAGGGAGGGAGGGGAGACTATTGGAAGAGAAAAGAAGGCCAGGACGATTTCCCTTTCTTGATGCCGTTTCTGCCGTTCTTCAATTCGTCGTACCGTTGCAGGAGTGAGGCGTTCACTGCCTGCCTGACTGACTGACTGACTGACTGACCGTCATGAGGATGAAGAGGATGACCCCGATGGACCACATGTCAGCAGCCAGGGTGACCTCCTGACCCCTCAAGATTTCAGGTGCAAGGTACCCGTACGTCCCGACCAGCCGCCGTCTCCCGTCCGTCACGTCGTTGTACATCGAAAACCTGAACAATCATACATGGCACCGTTATGGGGGGAATCAGTGTGCCGCATGATATCAATTGAGCACTTCAAAAGGAACCCGGAGAAGAAAAGAGAAGAGAAGAGAAAAACATCCATGCAAGAGCAGGGAGAGACTCGATGCTGCGGGACAGAGGGGACTTTTCTGTTGCGGTTCAGGTGAAACTTGTACCTGGTCGACAAATCGAAATCGTGGCACTGCTAAAAGCTATTGAGGAAGACGAAGAGGCAACACTGCAGAACAGATACGAAACTGGAGAGTGACAGCTGAGAGCGAGCAAGCACACACACACAGAATGAATCTGACAGCATCCCTGTTGAGGGAGATCATCCAGCTGTCAAACACACAAGCCTGGCTCACTGACTGACTGACTCGATGTCGGTCATCCTACAGGTATCAAAGTCGATGAGTACAAGTTCGTGTTGCACTGCGTTCAGCGCTCCAGAATCGAGACCTTCAAATTGGCCTCCCGGTCCCGCCATGGCCCTCACGGAGTCACGAGCGTACCGAAAGACCAGATTTTCTGGTTTCACGTCTCGATGGATCAGGTGATTCTGGTGTAAGTGCCCTACAGACCGGAAAATCTGTCGCATGATGTGCTTGCAGGTTTCCTCTGGTACTGCCCTCTCCGTCAAAAGAAAGTTGAAGAGCTCACCGCCCTGAAAGAATCACACAACCAAGAATAGAAGAAAGACGACAACGCGTGAGGCAGAAACGAATTGTATGGAAAGAACAGTCAAAACAAGAAAGGAAAGTCAAACAGAATGCAAGAAACGAATCCCGCCTAGCAAACAAGAGAACCGCTGTCACTTTTCTTCTCGACCCTTCCTTTCTGTGCCGAACTTCTTTCTCTCTTTCGTTCTTCTCTCTCAGGCTTACCCACCCACCATCAGTTTCTCCGACAGAATGCAGTAGGCATCGTTGGTCTCAAACACCCGGTCTACAGTCATCACATTTCGGTGCTCAGGAAGGCACAAGAGAACAGTGAGAAGGCGACGCCAGAGACTGCAGAAACAAGCACAAGCAGAAGAAGGAGGAGGATGAGAAAGTGTGAGCAGCAAGAGGGGAAGGGAGCCTTGACGTGTGTGTCAATCGCTACGCCGGCGGAGACCCGAAAATGTCGAAAGGGGGTGTTCGATGGAAGAGGGACACAAGAAAAGAAAAACGAGCATGCAGTGAAATGAACTCAAGAGAAGGCTCAGAGAAGAGAGAAGCCCTGCAAACTGATGCACACGTCTATATCTATGCAGCGCTTTGACCAAGAATAGAGAGGAAAGTTTGAGACGAAGGTGGAAGGAGCCACATGGAGAAGAATGGATTGCACAAATCTCGCCCATTCAGGCCCGTCACAACAGAGAAGGTAAGCAAAGCGGTAGAGCGCATGTAGGAATGCTTTGGACTGCAAAAATTATCCACCCAGCCTGTCTGCCCCCCCTTTCTCTTCTCTTCTGAAGGCTTCACATCCGCAGGGTCGGACAGGCTGGTTCACTGAATATGGAAGTAGACTGGCTTTCTCCCCTTCCTTTTTTGCCTCCTTCCCTGCCTGCCTTGTTCCCTCATCTCTCCAGACACTGCCTGCCTGCCTACCTTTCTCCTCCGGAACAGCGAGGTATTCTCTCCTTCTTGATTATCTTCGCGATGTAAGTGGCCCCATTCTCTCTGTCGACAACCTGCAAGCAGAGAGGACAAGCAGGTATGCCGACGTGCGCACGCACACTCACACCGGGTAGAGAGGGAAAGGGAGGGAAAAGCTGGAGGAAGACAGACCGTGCCCTCATGTAAGAGGGATACGAGTTTGGATTCACATACAGAGCGTAAACGGGAGGCACTCAAAAAAACGTCCGTGTCGCCCTGAAACTGCACCAATCCTGCTTCTCAAAAGAATTGCAGTGTTCTCCATGGGAAAAGGGGGTTAAAGTCTGGCATCTATGCGCATCTATGAAGGTTGTTGCGCGGCTGGTATAGGTGGGACATGCGTGCAGTGCGATCGGACGTGCATGGACGGATGCGGGTTTCGTGTGCTTCCATGCGCTCAGGTGTCCTCTATGAGTGTGCTGTAAGGAGGGTACTGTGGGGAAGAAAGGTACGCGCAGGCATCCATCACTGAAGAGAAACGCGGAGGAAAGGCTGGAACCCGTACCAAAAGTCTGACCTCCATGAGCACTGGCCGAGTAGATCCAGGTTTGCACACTTGAAGAGGAGGGCCGAGAGAGAAGTAATCCTCCAAGCTTTTCCCTGCTGGAATGACCTCTATTGATCGGGGCGGTTGGTCGCTGTCAAACGATGACATGCTTTCAGCACTCGTTGACAGTTGGAGGTTGGTAGAGTCACCGCAGACACCGAAACTGGCTACACTTCTCTTGCAAGTTGCTGAAGTGTTCATGTCGTTCCGTGACCCCAACCCGCTTTGCCTTGCCGGGCGTGGTGCTGCCGGCTGCCCGCTTGAGTGCATCATTCTCTCTCTATCTCCAGCCGGTGGAGGGGGACCCCTACTGCTGTTGCTGCCGTTTCCTTCCTTCCCTCTCTGCGCCCACCTGATACCGACTCCTCGATTGATTGGCAGTATGGTTCTGTACTACAACGTGAGCATGGTCTGTAGGGCAGTAAACGTCTGCATGCTGCTGTATGTGGTTGTGGTTCGCGAGTTTGTGTACCGTACTGTGAGTACTGGCTATCTCCAGAAAGGAGGGCTTCACCAGAAGCACAGCTTGATCCCTCCTTCCTTCCGCGTGCACATGCGGGCGTGCATGCCTGCATGCGATCGAATACTGATCGATATGTACGTATGGCTCTCGATCTGTATTGTCCTTTAATTTCAAAATGAATTAATTATTTTAAAAAAATAATTTCAGATACAGACATTCTCTATCCGCGTACGGTATGGTATCGATACAAAAAATGGTACCATCCGTGCGAGCACCCCACGATTGAGTTTTTTCGGGTCTTTCAAGGCCTTGAATTAAATGTGGCCCCGCAAAACCGCGTGCAAGAGGGGCACTTAATTGATCTTTTTACAAGCAGCATCATGCACAGCACTGATCATGAGCACCGTATATATGCATATACAGCATCATACAGCTGATTCCAGCTGACGAGACACGGCTTTTGGTCAAGCAGAACAGATGATCCACTCCAGGCTTGGAGACGCTGATTTACAGTGCCCATCCAGCATTGAATCTGCATTCAGCTCTGCCTCCCTACAATTTTGGCGGGCATATTTAAAAGTGGCTTCTGCAATCGTGTTTCACTTTCAAAGTGAGCACAATGGGAGACGAGGCGCCGGTCCATCACAGTGGAAGCCAGACAGATAGGCAGGCGACAGCGGCACCGCTAAGAAATTTCGTTCGCGAGGCCTTCGCTCAAATTGAAGTAAGAGACGATGCCGAAATTTCCCGGGCGGTTCAAATCTTGGAGAGGAACAGCCTGAAGACGTAAGCAAGCTGAAAGAGCATCCTTCAAAACGTTCATTGGAAGACGCACTGATTTACACTGTCTTCTTAATATTGTACGTCGCACTGTGTCTTCTTAATATTACACGTCGCATTGTGTGCAGAGCTGCGTCAGTCGCTTGGGTCCAGGAGAAAGAGCTGGAGCAGATTGGGTTCTCGTTGGGGGAGAGGAAGGCGCTGAAGAGACGGGCCGAGGCGACGACGAAATCACCTAATCAGAAGCGCTCGACAGGAGGGGCCAACCGTGTCGAGGCACGTCCAAATGGAATGAAGAAAAGTGAGTCAGTGGCCTTGGGTCTCTCCCATTTTTGTTTGCACCTTAGACCCTGCGTCTGAGGGAAGGTCTCTGCAGTCGACTTCTTCCGTCCCCCAAAGTCCGCCCATCCCCCCCCTCCTGCCTCCCGTGCCTTTTTTTGTGCAGCTGTGATCACGGTTGATGTGATGCGCATCGGCGATGCCAAAAACATGCCATGTGAACCCTTCAGAAGAGGAAAGTCAGTCCCTCGGCTCCCCTCCTTCCTGCAGTACCTCCCTTGAGTCTCTTCCTACTGCGGCTGTATTATTTTTCGTTCACTTCTCTCCTTTCTTTTTCGTTCGTTTTATCAGTGTCCTACTCTGCAATGCACTTCGCTAGACAGTGCGATTTTCTTTCCCTGTGCCAAAATAAGCGCCGAGAGCGGGAAAACAGTAGGTGGACAGGCGCTAAGGATGGTGTGATATCTCTTCGATGCGCTTGCGGTTCGCGCCTCCCTCTTTTTGTCCTCCGCCGTCGATCTTGGAGACACCAAGCATGTCTCTGTGTGCGGTTGTATGCAGTTGCAAGAATGAAAAGCGGTGCCGCTTTTCTCATTCGACTGCTGTTCTGGATGGACAAAGGGTCAGTCAGTTCAACTTGACAGGAGCCGCGTGGCTATCCTGGGCGGAAATGGAGGGGGTTGTGACCCGGTTGTCTCTCTACCTGTGTCGCCAAATCACATACCGAGTCTGCCCTCGCTCTTCATCCCTCTACCCCCATTGGCTTCTCTCTATCTATCTGTATCTCTATCTCTGCCAGTTGCAGACTCTGCCCTTTCTCTCCCTGACATGCACTGTTCGATTCGTTTCACTTGCTGTCAGAGCTTGGTTCTGCCTTGCTAGACTGATTTCTCCTCCTGCATGGGATCGAATCTGAATTTTTCGTTCTTTCTTTCTTTCTTTCTTTCTTTCTTTCTTTCTTTTCTTTCTTTTCTTTCTTTCTTTCTTTCTTTCTTTCTTTCATCTTTCTTTCTTTCTTTCTTTCTTTCTTTCTTTTCTTTCTTTCTTTCTTTCTTTCTTTCTTTTCTTTCTTTCTTTCTTTCTTTCTTTCTTTTCTTTCTTTTCTTTCTTTCTTTCTTTCTTTTCTTTCTTTCTTTCCCGCTTCTTCCCTGACTCATGCACTCGCTCTTCTCAGATTCCCGTGTTTCATCTCCTCTGCTTCCTTTTTTGGGCTGATGAATCAGAGGGTGCACAATGGGCGGATAAATGAATGATTGAAAAGACGGCAAGAAAGATAGACAGACTTTAAGGCGGAAGCAATGATCCAATGACTGGGCAGATGGAAAGGCAGACAGGTGGACGAATCGATGGAGGGATGGTTTGATTGAGTGATCCGTGGGTAAACGCGGGGACGGAGGAATGGATGGATGGATGGATGCAGATGGAGTCCTGTCGATTCATTGCGGGGGGGTGCCAGAAAGGAGACCTGTGTGTGTTCTCGCACGTCAAGGCGCTCCTTCCGTGCAGATTTTTTCACTCAGTCGGTCAGTCAGCCAGTCAATGCCTGCATGTACGTTTTTTATTCTTCCCCCCCTGTATCGAAAGAAACTCACCGCCGGGGGACGGGGACGGTTGACTGATCGACTTGCTGGGTGTTTCCTGCTTGAAAGACCTCTGTGTGACCTCTCTGCTGTGAGGTCTCCTCCCCTCCTCTTTGTGCATTTTACGTGATCCTTTGTTTCATCTCTTGAAAAGCGCAAGGCAATCAAGGAAGCACGCAGGTACAGAAGAAGGCAGGCAGGTTGGCAGCTGGAAGCAAAAGCTTGAGCAACAACGAATGAAATGTGAACTCAAGAAGCACTGAATAAGTGAAGGAGTGAGTAAGTGAGTGAGCAAGTGAGTGAGTGACGGGGTGAGTGAGTCAGTGGGTGTGGTTGTGCCTGAGTGAGTGAAGGAATGAGCGAGTGATTGAGTGAGTGAGTATGTCAGTGAATAAACAAGTAAGTGAATGAGGGAGAAGGCAAGTAAATGAGAGCATGGATGAGTGAATGCAGGCAACTGTCGTGGAGGCAGCGCCTGTCCGTTTTCCCACGCACCCAAAGTCTCCACCCTGTCGGAGCCCGACAAGTACGAGTTTGTCGACAAGAACAAATTCTTTTTCAGAAAACTCGTGGAGGAAAACGATGCCCAGAGTATTAAGTCAGTTCTGTCGACTTTCAGCCTTCACTGAGGCTCCATCTTGATGCAGATGCAGGAGAGAGGGAAACGAAAAACACGTGCGTGCGTGAGCTTCAGAATGCATCATTTCCTTCCAGCCTTTCTTCGGTCCTTTCTCTCTTGTGTAACGCGTGAAGTGCCCACTGTTTCTTTTCTGGTTCTTGCATGATAGTCCCATTCCGTTGTTTGCCCGTCTTCCTCCTGCTGTTTCTTTCTTCTTTCGTCTGATCTGATCTAGATGAAGACACCTGTGCGTGCATCGTTTGTTTGTTTTCTCAAGGTGCCGTGTCTGTTCATGGGCCTATGAATCCTCTTCGAGTGCATCGGTGCAGATGTTTGACGTAGACAAATGAAAAAATTGAGGAAAAGGAAAGGATGCACATGCATCGATTCTCTTGAGTGTCATTTTGCAGTTCAGAACAGAATTGGTGGTTTGCCATATGGAATGAGATCAACAAGCGCGAGAGACTTCTTCAACGACGAACCTTTCCCCCATTCCCCGACCACCCTCACCCCTTCCCCTTTCACCCTCACACATACGGGACAGGAGACGGAGGTCTCTTCGGACCCCCTGCACGCGGGCCAGCACATGGACAGGCACAGGCACAGGGCCACTACCGCCAGCCTGTCTTTCCAAGAACACCCAGAGGGGGGCTTTATCAGCCTGTTCACTCAACCCCCAAGGGAGTCGGAAAAGTCTCGAGGGGAGCGAATGGGGGGTGGAGACCGGCACCCTTCTACGACCCTTCAAGTGTCTTCTATGGTCAAAGACAGCGTATGCAACAAGTGGGCACTCTAAAGAAGGCCTGACCGGAAAGCAGGAGTAGTACTGTAGCGAGCATCAGAAAAGGGGGTGTCTGTCAGTTGAGGAGAAAAGAATGGACAGGTTGACTGTTGACTGATTGAGGAAACAAGCGAGAATGAAGGGAAACAAGAAAAACCGGGAATGAAACACATTGTCTGTGACTGACTGACTGACTGACTGACTGACTCATTGACTCTCTGAAACTGCATGATCGACTGTTGAGGACCCGTGTTTCAGAAGGCAAAAGAAGAAACGCAGGAAGAATCAAGTCTGATCGATCCTGGCCTGTAGGCCCTTCCAGCAAGCAGGCTGTGTGCCTGAAAGAATGAGTAGATGACTGAATGGAAGACTGTGTGCCTGGGAAGAAAGCTGAGAAGTAAATGGAAGCAGCCCTGTAAGAGTTTTCATCGTCATCGTTGATCTCTCCTGTCATGCAGTGCCAGAGAAAGGTGTGTGCATGTCGCATCAGTCTGTATACCTGCATGCTGTCCCCTTCCTGTCTGCATGCACTGGTGCGTTTGTTTATTAATATGTCTTTCCGTCTGCATGTCCCTTCCCTGACAAGGAAAGGAAGAGGAAGAAAGAAAATGAAGTCTGTCCCTGTGTCTCTCTGTCTCCCTGTCTGCAAGCCTTTCAGTTGTTCAGTGACAGTGACCGCAGTGCCCTGCTGGCACTCTCTCGCGAAGATCACGTATCGCTTTGGATTTGGACGCCAACTGACCCGCATGCATGTCATTGCATAGCAAACAAAAGGAAAGTGTGCGTTGCCTGTGGTGCGTTGCATATGTCACATAACAGCAGTCAAGGACTATATACGCAAATTGTAACAGTCTATACATACAATTAACCTTCTAGAATCCAGATCGACAACTTACGGCGACAAGGTTAAAAGTTGAACTAGGCTTTGCACTCCATAATTTTTGTTTTAAAAAAAGAAAGTTTCTGGATTTTTTTAATTCTTAATATCAAGTAATATCAACTAAAAAACATATAGTACTATCTAGACTACTATATTATAGTTTTTGGCGTAACGTCCCGTGCAACGTACACTCTTGCAATACTTGAACAACAGTTGTGTACTGATTGCATAAGTATCATGATACATTTAAAAAAAATATCAGTACGCTTAGTTCCACTGGCAAGCTTACTTTTACTAGGAGCCTAGCTAGGAGCGCTACAGCATTACAGGATTATATTGTGTTCGAGGCCGAAGCCATAGACCTGTATACCACTAGTATTTGGCATCCGCTTTGCACCATGCATCCATACATATTTAATACTCCACACCATGTATGTATGCATGTAACCACACCATATATGCTAGATAGAGTATCCTTGTAACTTATAGATCAAACACTAGTAGTAGATCATATATAACGGAAATGTTCCAAATCTAGCTCCAAATGCCAGCATTGCCAGGTTTGGGTATCCAAACCCCTCTAATTTGGAGAGCTCCAAACCATCTCCATCATATTAGGGTAGTTTTCATCATTTTTGCTAAATTTCTCGGTTCTATTCGCTGTGTAAAGCGGTTTAAAGTTTTATGACTTTCATTCATTTTTATTTTTTCTATTTAAAATTGATTTTCCTTTCTTAGAGGCTTAGTTAGAGCTCTTTAATTGACTAGTTAATTGATTGTTTATCCTAAAAATCTTCAATTTGAAGGTTTTTGTAGCGATTGAAATTTTTTAGTCTTTTTAGGTATACCAAATTAAATTCTTTTTCCTCTTTTCTCTAAAACCAAGTGGACTGAGTCCATAATGCCGTTAAACTTTGCGTGGTAATGGTCTTTTGCCCCGGTTGAGGTGGGCAAGGGTCTCTTGGCAGATCATGCCGCAGATGAGAGAGCCGGATCTGTTTTTGAAGGAAATCGTATACTCTTTCTTACTCTCGTAATGGCTGACTGGAGGCAACATGGACTTGCACCACAGTTTAAAAATTGAAATACGCTATATCTTTTAAGTCACTCACTCACTTGCAAAGGTGAAAGTCCGTTCCATACTTCATTGAGGAGGGTGCGTGTGTGCACAGCATTTTGTATGTATTGCATGTACAAAGTCGAATTCATCACTTTCATGGATCTTTTCATTTCTTGGTGCCAGAGTCTGAACTTTAATGGCTTTCATCTGTAAATTCGAAATTAAATTTCTATTGTAAAGCTCTTTAATTGTTTGTCCCAACGTTGATTTCAAACTCTCAGGTTGGAGGTGTTTGTTACGTTTGAAACTCTCCAGTTTTTTGAGATGCACCGAGATTTCTTTCCCCCTCTTCTCTAGTGCTAAGTGGACTGAGTCCATTAGACCGCTCGCATGGTAGTGGTCTTTCCCCCCTAGTTCAGGTGAGGGGGGGTCTCCTAGCAAACAAAAGAGCCGGAGCTATTTCTGCAGGAGATCCCGTACTCTTTCGTTCTCCTGTGACGGCTGTCTTGAGGTGGCAGGGCCTCTTACTGCCCAATTTGGCAGCAGTCGTACACCTTCTTTTGCGTGGGTCACCGTGGCTAGGAGGAAACAAACATATGAGCCCTCCCTCTCTCTCTCCCTCCCTCCCCATCGCTCTGCCGTTGGCTGAAGTTGAAGAAGGGGCAGCTGGGGTTCTTTTATCCCTCTCTCAGAGTCTCTTCCTCTCTTTCTCGCTCTCTCTTCTCCAAAACTAAGTGGACTGCGTCCATTATACCGCTTGCATGGTAGTGGTCTCTTGCCTCCGGTTGATCGAGGCCCTGGGGAGAGGGGGGGTCTCCTGGCATACAAAAGAGCCGGATCTGTTTTTGTAGGAGATCCCGTACTCTTTTGTGCTCCCGTGATGGCTGTACTGCCCAGTTTGGCAGCAGTCAGCCACCTGGGTTTGCATAGAAGGCTGGGAAAAGATAAACACGTGATCCTTCCCTCTCCCTCTCCTTCCGGGCCATCGCTCTGCCGTTCAACTTAGGCGAACTTCAAGATGAAGAAAAAGGGGAAGCTGAGGTTCTTATATCTGTTTCTTTCTCCCTCACTCACTCTCTCCCTCTCTCTTTCCCTCTCTTTCTCCCTCTCTCTCTAACAGAGTGGACTCCAAAGTAGGACTTAGTGGAATTCAAAGTGACTTTTAAATTTACTATATTCTAGCTTCATTATAAAGTAAAACTAGGTTACTTAGAGCAATTTAAAGTTTTTTAGAGCATTTAAAATCGTTACTTCTGTGTGAATCTGTTCAAATGTGCTCAAAAGACTGGTTGATTAGCTAGGGAAAAATTATGATCACCACGGTACGTAGAAGTTAGTGAATGTTACCTGCAAAGAAATACACAGGCATAACACTAATGGATATGCTCAACAGCAACGTTTAGTGGCGCCAATCAAATATAAAGAATTGCTTCTTCTGCAAGGGAAACAGTGCAGGAAGGAGGGCTTCACAGCTAGGCTGGTCAGACCAGACAGGAGACGGTCAGCAGGGGGCGGAGAGGATTCCGAAGAACAGAGCACAGAAACAACATAATTCTATTCACAAAGAACTCACACTACATGGCGTAAAAGCTTGCAAATCGTTCTGCATGTGTCAATGAGAAACTGTGAAAAAGAAGGACAGGTCTGTAGGTAGATCCAGATGTTCAGAGGGAGACCAGTACGGAGTGCCACAAATGAGAAAGGATGAGCGAGTAAGGAGCACTTGCATCGGAATAGTATACACCGCTTTGAAAGACTGACACATATGGAGCAAGTGGAAGAGATTCAAATGTATGAAAGCTGAGCGATTGGTCTGGGTGGAAAAATGTTTGGCACGACTGAGAGCTCTGCAAAGCTTCAGAAGAGGCGGTCAAAAAATGGAGGCTCCAGCAGACTCTCCATCAACCCTCTCTCAATGACTTCCCTTGTGCGTTTCTGTCAAGCTCCTAGCAGAACAACGAAGCTGGATGCTAAGCAAATCATCATACAAAGCGAGAGAGCAAGCCGCGTTTCCTTAACTGACCTGTAGGTGTTCCCAAGTCTCTGTCCACCAATACCTGCAAACACGGAGGGACAGGCGTTCACGCTTTGTGCAGTCAAAGAAGCACTTCTATCCAGCTTATTCTGCATGCACAAGGTTCCAAGGAAAAAATCAAGAGCCTAAGAAGCAGCGAGTCCGGACAGGCTGACCTGGGGGTTGACCCCGGGGCTCCCAAGACTATGACCTGCGAGGAAAGAGTAAGGAGAGCGATGAGGGCAACAGTACTTTAATACCTAGATAAGGCTGGCAGCTCTTCCCCACTTGAACAGAAGGAGAAGCAGCAAGCAGGAAGACGTTGGAAACAAGACTAAGACGGCTAGTGTTCACTGGACCCACCTCCAAGCTCCACTTCATGCCGACCCGAGGGGACCCAGCAACACCCATCTCCTCCAGAGCCCCGAAAGTGCACTCCCGAACAAAGAGTCAAAACCGAGAAAACGCTCTGTCAGATATCTTCTAAAACCGTCAGAAGACATCTGACAGAGCGCTTTTTGTGGTAACATTTATGTGGGAAAAGTCCGTTTGCTCAGAGGTTCAGAACTCCGCAGTTTTGAACCTGTGGACCTTCAAGATGGACAAGAGACTTCAGACCCGATTATTGGCCGACAGAGGCAAAGTCGGCTGCGTGCGTCGAAGGGGCAGGGTGCCGCCACCCCCTCTGGCCCCGTGGCGGCGCCTCCTGGACCCACGATAAGCCTATGTCTGGACCTGGCGGCGGGGGGGTTTGACTCCCTTTGCCCAAGGTTCAGAAGTGCGGACTTCTGAACCTCGGGAGGGGGGGGGTGTCCGACCCAACTCGAGGTCCGTGACCCAAAACAGTCTTAGAACACCTTCTCTGACTACATCTTTGAGGTCGAGGGGGTCCATAGAACAGCCTTTTCTATCAAATTTTTATGGGAATGATAAGAACTGAAAGATTTGCCCATCCGTCTCCCTACATGCCCCTCTATCCATGTGTGTCGCTTTCCTCTTTCTGCAGGGCACCCACCACA
>JAHBMJ010000041.1:45645-58051 GCA_018398765.1 Chromera velia | reverse complement strand
GGGGGGGGGGGGATCGGCGCGATGGCTGGCCGGCGTGCGTCAATCGTGCAGTTCTCATTTTTCTTGCTTTCCGGGGCCGTTCGCAAGCTTGCTTGCGTCAGATCATGGCTGCGGCGGCGGTCATTGGCAGCAGCATGCCCGTGCACGGCCGGGCCGCGGGCGGGTCCATCGATCAATATTCCGCGGCGGCGCCGCCGCGCGAGCGCCGCGAGGATCAGCGGCGGAGAAGGACTTCCAAAAGACTTGTCCGCGTCCAAAAAAGACAACGACGGCAACCAAGTTCATTCACTTTGTTCTCGCCTGATGATCATCCCCCCCTCCCTCAAAAGTGTACATTTGCGTCTTTCCTCAGCACTTCTTCCGCTTCCCCTTCAATCTACCAGCAACTGCACCCGTCACTCTCTGTCAATTGAGATTCTCAAACCAACATACTCCTCAAGCGCCCTCTGTGTCTCGACTGAAGCTTAATTCGATTCGCCACCATGATGGTCAAGTGGCTCTCTCCAGCCCTTCTCTTCGCGCTGTACCAGTGTTCCCTCGGGGCACCGCCGGACAGCACCACAGGGCCTGCAACGGCTTCTCAGGCGCAGCCACCAGCCCCGGTCCCCCCTCCCCCTGAAGCAAAGGAGGCAGAGACGGACACGGAGACGCCGATGCCCACACCCATGCACGAGCAGCAGGTCGAACCGATGGAGGAAGAGTTCGACGAAGACGACTACCCCTACTCTCTGGAAGCATACGGGGTCGGTTTATCTGTCAGGCAGTCAGCCAATCGACTTTGGTCTCTGTGTGCTTCGGTTGGTGTTGAGTGCGTCACAGCTCTCCTTGTCTCCTCCACCCCTCAGTCTGTGACACTGTGAGCCTCATATGTAATCACTGAGCGGGGAAGCCTTTCTCATCAGATGGTGACTGCGAGCGTGTGTGCGTTGCCTATCTTGATTTTCTTTGACAACTGAAATTGTTTTAACCGTGCAGGACGATGACTACGAGGGCATGGACGACGATTATTTTGAGGACGCGGATGAGGACGACGAGGGAGCGCGTCCTATTTTCTTGGAGGACGGGAAGGTGTTGGTGCCCCGCATGACATGGGAGGTCGTGGACACGATTGAAGGTAACACTGACTCACCTGAAGCGCCTGCCGGGACATCTGCAGAGAACCGAAAGCTCCAAGGGTATGACAGAAGAGGACGATACCGCCGCCCCCGCTCCAACGTTCGCGGCTGGCCTCCTCGCGGCCGGCGCCTGGGCTCCGATGACAGCGCAGGTTTGTCCCTCCGCTCGCACTTGAGTCTGTCTGTTTGTTCGTCCTTTTTCGTAAGAAGTTCAGGGGCACAGTCCGTGGGGTGTGTGTGAAAGGAAGGAGCTGTCCTCTGAGGCTCTCCCGCCCCACACTACACCTCTTGCACTTTTCTGCTTTGAATTTCTCGTGCCGACCTGTGCTCCGCTGCTGATCTAATGTCCTTCCAGCTGACTCTCTTTTCGTCGGGATTGTCCCCCGGGCTCCTTTGCCCCATTTCTCTTGGTCTTCACAATCCCTTCAAGTTTCATTTTTTTCAATGCCCTTCTGTGTGCAGGCATGACGGAGAAGCAGGACAACGAACATCTCGAGCAGATGGACGATGAATCAGAGAACCGAAAGCTCCAAGGGTATGACAGAAGAGGACGATACCGCCGCCCCCGCTCCAACGTTCGCGGCTGGCCTCCTCGCGGCCGGCGCCTGGGCTTCCTTGCTGACCGGTCCGATGACGGCGCAGGTTGGTCCGTCCTTCCATCCGTCTGTATATGCGTTTGCCTGTGTGTGCTTCCTTTCTTCGTGAGATTTGCAAAGGCAAGTCGTGTCTTCTTTTCGTTTTCTCCCTTTCCGTGCACAGCAGAACAGCTGATCGATGAATCTGAGAACTGATCCTTCCCTCAAGATCGTCCATCTCCCTGTGTCGCTCATGCACCCACAACCCTCAGACCCTCCCTTCCTCTCTCGCTTCCTCTGTCTGCAGAAAGTCGAATGCTCCAACGCAGCGGCAGAAGCCAACGCTACCGGGGACCCCATCGCGGCTGGCCCCCCCGCGGCCGACGCCTCGGCTTCTTCCCTGACTACATGGAAGCAAGCGCACGTTAGTCCGCACTTTTGTATCTGTGTATGTCTACTTGCTTGCTTCCCCGTCTGTCTCTGTCTCTGTCATGTCTCTGTCGCTGATTCGTTTGGAGGGCGAAACATTTTTTCCTTCCCACTTTGTCTGCTCAAGCGTTGACTCTGAATGTTTCCTTCCCTCTCCCGCCCCCTTTCTTTCTGAATCCGTCTCTGCAGAGAACAGAAAGCTCCAGCGCTACGACAGAAGAGGACGCTACATCGGCCCCCGCTCCAACATCCGTGGCTGGCCTCCCCGCGGCCGGCGTCTCTATCAAGTTCCGGACATCGGCCGTCTCCGGTACGAAGCCGAGGCCTGTGTGTTTGCGGACTGTGGACACTAGACGGGAGGGGAATGAAGAGGGGAGAGGGAGGGAAGCAAGATTGGCTGCTTTTTTCGTGACAGAGGGAGGCCCCCTCTTTCCCTTCCCCTTCGTTCGTTCTTTTTTGGGGTGTAATTGTCAGGTGGATTGCTACAAGTGATGCAACTTTAAGAGAGTCTGATTACGGGCAGACTGAAAAAAGCAGCATGCATGAGAAAAGACCTTGTCAATCTTTTGTTTCTTTCTTTTCGGCATTGCACTACAGGAGACGAAAAGAAAAATGGTGGAAACGATTCAATGGAAGAAAAAAGAAGATGGGGTTCGATTCCGACCGACCTGCAGGAGGAAGAAACAGACTGGAAGGAAGGAGGGAAGGAAGGTTGCTGTAGAGTAGAGACGGTGTGTGCATGCAGTCGGTGTGTCGTTTGTCTGTGCAATGCCATTGTTGGCATGAAGGAAGACGCACGCGTGGTTCGACTGCAATGGATTGTTGTTTCTTTTGTTTTCTTTCCCTTTCTTTTGCTTTTTGACGTCTGTCTCCTTTCCTTTCGCGCCCTCCACCTCTGTCTTGTCATCCTGCCCTCCATCTGTCTAGATGAGGAATGCCTGTCTCGCTAACTCGATTGAAAGGCTTCTCTGTCGGATAGGTTGGTAGGTGGGTGAATGGATGCTCAGAGGAGGGGAGGGGGAAGTGAAGGGGGTTGAGGTCGCTCTTCACTGATCCACAAAACGGCCTGTCTGTCCGTTTGTCTTGTCTGTCTGTGTGTTCGGACTAGTGCCCCATTTCTTTCTTGTGTCTGGATTCCTGGTCTTGTTGGAAAGCAAGACCCAGAGAGAGCACGAATTAAGAGATTGGGGGTCTGTCTGTTTGTTTGCTCGACGTGCTGCCCCATTCTGTTTTGTCTGGATACAAGACAGAGAGAAAGCAAGGCCGAGAGTACTTGTGCGTAGGACGAGTGACAGGTCCATCAACTCACTCCAGGAAGGATTTTTTTTTGTTGCGCAGAGGGGCCCGCGTGCCTTCCGTTTCTTGAAAGCGCTTCTTTTTTCGTCACGCATTGGCGTGCTTTTAGTAATCATATCGTCTCTTCGCTTTTTTCACTAACCGCGTGCGAATCGCATGTGGATACCTTTTTTCCTACCTGTTGCGGCATGGGTGCGTGCACTTCTTTCAAACCATCACGGCACTTGCATCGTCATGCAGGCCTGGACTGGAAAGATTGATTGCATGTCGCCGTAGTGGTTTGTGTCGTCGTGCTTGTACTAAGAGACTTGCTTGCAACTTCGGGGGTGATAAGTCTTTGCACGTTGACTGTAACCTCGACAGCTTCGGTGTGGGGGACTCGTCTCTCTTGGAATTGCATGACTGTCTAACAGTACACTTGTCACGTCTAGTGTCACGTGTGTTTGTTTTTCTTCTTATCGATCTGACACTCGGATCTGTGCGTTTGACTGTGCTCGTCTAGTACGACGTCTACATGATGATGTCATGATCGATTTGATATGATTTCGGACAAACTTTAATCAATGAGAAACACTGTCAAACCCGAACGAAGTTCAACGAACTGTTCGATCTACAGAAAGATCGATTCCATGCAGGTCCCGGATGAACTTTTATATAGATGTTGTTAAATCATTCTTTTAATCTAGTTTTTAATACAAAAAAATAATAATCATCATACAATATCGTCGTCTGCCTAGATTAGTGGCCTAGCTTCTAGCTCAGCATTCGAGGCTTCCGACGTTCGGCAAGAGCTTAGTGACCATGTTTGATTTGATTATATTTGATTTGATTTGATTTGATTTGATTTGAGCTTCAACCTCAAATATTTGATATTTGAGGTAAGATTTGAGGTTAACCTCTTAGGCTTCCTCACTGAGTTACTGACTTACTGTCACTCTGATCATTTTTCTCATGACAATAGTTATCAGAACATTTCTGATGTGTGTTTCAAAAATTTAAAAAAATACATATAAAATTATAACTTATCAGTTCCGTAAAAAAAATGTGCCTGTATGGCAGTGTATATACACTAGTCACTGAGACTCACTCTAATACTAATAGAGATTAAGAACGTAAAATTGATAGATTTGAAATTGCATATGACTTTTTGATACGATAAAGTTAGAACACGTACCAAAATTGAGGTGACAATCACTCAGCTTTATGGCACTTCCTTTTCCTCTTCTTCATGATCACTTTCTTCAATGCTTCATCTTGGGTGGGGAAAAACGTTCGCACGTCAGGCTGCTTCGTCCCTCCCGCCCCCTCCGACCGCTTCTCCTGTCTTTCTTGGAGCAGCTGCACATGTTTGTCAGACGTGATCGTCAAGCCATGCTGATTGATGAGGTGGGTTTGAAAAGAACTGGTTGCCGCTGCTGCATACTCATAGCCAGAAATAGTTTCTCCTTCCCCCTCGGCTCCTTGTATTTTCACCTGATACTGAATCACATTTACCCCTTTTTGCACGGACCATATTTTTTTTGCGTACCCGGCTCTAAAAACAAATGCCTCCTTCTTCCCGTTTGACCCTGTCGGATTGTGTGACATGTCTTTATGGGGTGTAAAATGTTTGCAGACGTTCAAAAAGGGGGCCGTAAAAGATATTTCAGCACCAGAAAAGTTAACACAGCTGTTCGGGAAAACGTTCAGCTGATCGGTTTACCTCTGCATGAAGTAAAAAGGGGTGAAACGTCAATTTCAGTGCAGCTCAAAACGTTTTGTTTTTGAGAGCAAACCATCAAGATTTAGGTTTTTTCATTTGAATCAGCATGCGTGATGGATCGGTACCTGCAAAAGTTTTTTCGGGACCTTCATATTTGAGGTTGAAAGTCATATTGATCAAATATTTGATCGTATTTGATAGGTCTTTAAACACTAGGTCCTCCTTGACTAGATATTTGATTTGAGCTTAAGCCCTACCTCAAATCAAATCAAATCAAATCAAATCAAACATGGTCACTACAAGAGCTATAGGACAAGAAACAAGCTCGGCAGCCCTCCAGAGTCCGAGCCCCCCCCCCAACTTAAAAAAAAAAAGCACACGTAAAAGCATGATAAATGATCGACCCCCAGTGGTTGAAAAGGGGCTTGTGACGCTTGTCCTGAACTATATAGTATATAAAAAAAGATCAGCTTTAAACGCTTACATACCCTGCCAGTGCAAAGACCTAAGAATTTAGATAGGAATTTAGAGGAATTTAGCGAGGAATTTAGAGAGGAATTTAGAGGAATTTAGAGGAATTTAGACAGGAATCTAAAGGAATTTAAAGATAGGAACTTAATATTAAAGGTGTTTATAGAACTAATCCGTCTCTGACTAGAAAAAGAGAAAAAGAGAGAGATGGGATAGAAGAAGGCGGGTAGTTTGGCTCCCCCTGGCCACTTTTTAATCCTATAGACCAGCGTTTAAAGCCGACCTTTTCTCATAGTTCAGGACAAGCCGCTGGGGGTCATTTATCATGTTTTTGCATGTGCTTTCTCCTCTGGAGGAGGGCTGCCGAACTTGTCTCTTGCCGAACGTTGGAAGCGTCGAAGGCTAAGCCACTAGTCTAGGCAGACAACGATGGCATATAATGATGATGATGATGATGATAGAACTAATATAGGTCTATAAATATCTATAAGCACTATTAATATCAAGTTCTAATTCATCATAGTTCATGAGATGATGAGAAATTGACTTACAAAGTTTAGGAATTTAGAGCTCTCAATTCTTTTTAGGGCTTGGAAAAGGTGCACCTCAGAAAAGGTACAAACTAAAAAGTTGCACCAGATGCACCTGTTTTGCACCAGATGCACCTGATGCACCTGTTTTGCACCTGATTGAATGGAATTGGACCAAAGTCAGATGCACCTGATTGAAGAGACCAAAGTCATGAGACAGTCAGAGACATATAGTCTTTAATTATTCTATTTTTTATTTTTGCCTTTTATCGCATTTTTACTGATATTTCTAGTAACATTTTAAGTTGTTTCGCATAGTAAAAATCAGTGTAGCAAATTTATATCATAAAAAGCTTTTAAGCCTTGACTGAGGCGCCTTTTGGCCGTTAGGAACACTAAAAATCAACCCTAGAAACCTAGCTTTCATAGGGTAAACGGTGCACCTTATTTTGCACTTATTTTTGCACCAGCACCAGCACCTTATGCACCTTTTTTCAGCCTTAATTCCTTTAGATTCCTGTCTAAATTCCTCTAAATTCCTCTAAAATCGATCCTGTCTAAATTTCTCTAAATTCTTGTCTACATTCGTCTAAATTCCTGTCTAAATTCCTAAGTCTTTGCAAGGTACGCTTACATCTGCTTGGATCTGCTCTCTACGCGCTGCTACGAGCTGCTTGAGCCTAATGCTTGAACGGTTTCTAACATACTCCGTGCAAATGACTGAGAAAGTAATCAAAATGTTGTATCAAAAATCGGATCTTTATGCATAGGTTTCAAATATAAGGTAAGATGCAATACTCAAGACCATCAACTACTAGTTCAATCTAGATATCGATATAACTCTTTTTATTTTCATCTTCGACTGCTCATGTAACCTCCCTGAACCTAATTAAGTGCCAGTTGAAAAAATATAATCAAGATAATCTCTACCCTATCATATTTGGGAGTAATTGGGACAATTAGAATGCCCAATTGGGAATTTAGAATCCCAAATTCCCTATTTGGAATCCCAAATTCCCAATTCGGAGCAATTTGGAAACATTTTTTTCTATATGGAAAACTTAGGGCACAAAGTTGTGTATTTGTGCATAAACATTTTAAAACTCAAAGATTTCAAATCTGAACACCAATTAGCTTTACATAAACATTAAACCTTACAAAAATATAATTGGAAATTTGGATTTCCAATTGGAAATCCAATTTTCCAATTAGAAATCATATACGTTTTGAATTCAAAATTTTCTAAATTAAATTGGAATCCAATTGGAACCAATTAGAAACATACCTTTTTTATATCAAAAACTTTGTTTATGGACTTCTTGTAGTGCCCAGAGACTAGTTAAATAGTCTTAAACCTTTGTGTAAACATTGTTTAATTTTACACAATAAATTAAAGAAGAAAAAAAAATTGGAAATTGGATTTCCAATTGGAATCCAATTCATTTTCCAATTCAAGACGTATATGATTTCCAATTGAAAAATTGAATTTGCAATTGCCAATAGAAATCCAAATTTCCAATTGTAGTTTTTTAAGGTTTAATGTTTATGTGGAGCTAATGATGATTGAGGGTTTTGTCATGCATGTCGCGTCCCCATATATGAGGAGCAGATCTAGCCTAGTTAAACTTTATCGATTTGTTTAGTCCTACAACCAAAAGCGTCGAAAACAGACACGACTTCGATCACTTAATACAGCTTATCAATCGCGGCTTTATAACAGGGTGGACAAACAAAAGAGAGAGAAAAAAGATAGAGGGGGATATAGGGCAGAACCTTCCCAACACTTCAGTTCTTTCATTGAAAAAGGCTACCCCGCACGTCTTCTATCCCTTCAAAAAACTCCTGCTTAAAAACACTCCATCAAAACTCTGTCTTAAAATACGTACAGTTCCCCAAACTTTTCTGAACGATTCTCCTTTTTGAAAAACTTGCATTTGTTTGCCCTTTTATTCATCCCCTTTCTTTCTTCTCGTATCGCCAAAGCTAATTGGTGTTCAAATTTGAAATCTTTGAGTTTTAAAATCTTTATGCAGAAAAATATGGCTTTGTACACTAAGTTTTCACATAGAAAAAAATGTTTCCAAATGTTCCGAATTAGGAATTTGGGATTCCAAATTCCTAATTGAGCATTCCAATTGTCCCAATTACAGAAGGCAGAAATCAGAGAAGACATAGTCGCTCCAACGAAGGAGGGGTCGACCAAGGGGGCGCTCTCCTTGGAGATGCCCAAACAACAACTGACGGGGAAGACGCTCTCCCCCCATTCTCCCAATATGCCCCAGCCACCGGAGTCTGGCAAGTCGAATGGTGCTCTCAATCGTGCGCAATCTAAATGCATGGCGGAGGGCGGCGTCAGGAGTATACTCCTGACGAGGCTGGCTCGTCACCTGCCTCACACGCGCCATACACCATGACTCCAACTTCCTGATCTAGTCTTTTCGGGCTGCCCACATCTCTGCCCTATAGAGGAGGGCGGGGAGGACTGCACCTCTGAACATGTGCATTTTTGTCTTTGTTGTGAGCCCTGCCCGCTTCCACACCTCCCCCTGCAACTTTTCCCACACTATCCCTGCTTTCTGAATGTGATGATAGATCTTTCCGCCGTGTATTTGGATTGCGCACGATTGAGAGCACCATCCGACTTGCCAGACTCCGGTGGCTGGGGCATGTTGGGAGAATGGGGGGAGAGCGTCTTCCCCGTCAGTTGTTGTTTGGGCATCTCTAAGGAGAGCGCCCCCTTGGTCGACCCCTCCTTCGTACCTGGGGGATGTGATGTCGAATGATGGGTCTCTTAACGGAGAGATCTATTACCGCATTCAGAAAGCAGGGATGGTGTGGGAAAAGTTGCAGGGGGAGGTGTGGAAGCGGGCAGGGCTCACAATAAAGACGAAAATGCACATGTTCAGAGGTGCAGTCCTCCCCGCCCTCCTCTATGGGGCAGAGACGTGGGCAGCCCGAAAAGACCAGATCGGGAAGTTGGAGTCATGGTACATGGCGCTTGTGAGGCAGGTAACGAACTAGCCTCGTCAGGAGCATACTCCTGATGCCGCCCTCCGCCGTACATTTAGATTGCGCACGATTGAGAGCACCATCCGACTTGCTAGACTCCGGTGGCTGGGGCATATTGGGAGAATGGGGGGAGAGCGTCTTCCCCGTCAGTTGTTGTTTGGGCATCTCCAAGGAGAGCGCCCCCTTGGTCGACCCCTCCTTCGTTGGAGCGACTGTGTCCTCTCTGATTTCCGCCTTCTGGAAATCAATGAGGCCAAGTGGCAGACACTTGCCTCTCATAGAGGCAGGTGGAGGGCGTTAATTCAAGATGGGTGAAAAAGGTAGAGGAGAGAGCAGCGGAGGAAAAGAAAAAGAAAAGGGAAGTGAGAAAGGGGCAGAGAGATGGAGATACGAAGTATGAGGCATGTGAACGAACGTTTTCCACCCCCCGGGGGCTTTGCATTTACATAAGCAAAGCACACAAGGACCTCGCCCCCAGACAGCCAGAGCAGCCGAAGAAGGCAGTCAAAGAAAAGAAGGGAAGCTGGGTTCAGGGCTGTCAGGTAAAGGAAATTCTTAGGAAGTACAAGCAGGGAAGAGGATGGCGTTATGAGGTGGCATGGCATGGCTGGCAGTCAACATCACATGAAGCAGCCTCGCTCATGCGTAAGCACGCCCTGCCAGAAGTGGAAGAGTTTGAGAAAAAATGCAGCTGTTAAGCTATTTGCTAAAGGCTGCGAAATAAGGGTCCATCATTTAATAATCTGCCTTATGTGTTGTGACTTGCCGAACGCTAGACGCTTATTATGGGCCGATAGCGATGGCGTATGATGATGATGATGACTCCCAAATGCGATAGGGTATCTGCGGCATCGTTTAATTTTCAAGAGATTGTCTACGCCTGCGGCCCTACGGCGTATACGGTCAAGACACCATCCAGATATGCGGCTTTGGCTAAGTTGGCTTTCAAGTACTTTCAAAACACCATAAATGATCTGCATGTATCTGTATCTATGGTGTAAACTTTCAAGCTTATCCAAAAATGCGGCATGAACTTTCAAGTGGTAGTTACGTTCAGGGAGGTCACTCATGTTTTGTTAAGTATAGTTAAGTATTGTAAGTCTAAGCTAGTCTCAGCTGAGTCAGCTCTATTTCCTAGTCTATTTTCAGAATATGCTAGAACATATGCAATTATAAATTCATTACTATATAGTATAAAACCTCTCTGAACCTAACTACCACTTGAAAAAATATAATCAAGATGGTTTCTATCTGCGATATCGTTTTTTAAAAGACCGTCCACGCTTGCGGCGTATACGGTCAAGACACCATTCAGATATGTGGCTGTGGCTTTTAAGATACCATAAATGATCCGCGCCTATAGCGTAGACTTTCAAGCTTATAAAAAAATATGGCTTAAACTTTTAAGTGGTACTTAGGTTCAGGGAGGTCTAGTATAATTCATATACATCATTACAACGTCAGATTTTTCAATCGAACATTCACCACATACATGCGCTACCATTTCAACTCTTTGTAACTGCCCCTCAACTACGCTTTCCGGGTATTTCTGGGCTACTTTTAGCCATTCTTGTCAAATGTCGGCGATATGCATGTATGCAGGTTTTTGTATCACCGCCGGGCCCGGCCCCGGCGCCCGGCGCGCGCGGCCCAACTTTGCGGGACGGGCCCGCGCGGGCCGCGCCTGGCGCCGTCACTGCATGGCCCCGTCAGAGCGCGGCCGTCTCCCCGATTCTCCCCATATCTCTCCCACTATCTCCCACTTCTCCCCATCTTCTCCCCTCTCGCGGGCCGTCTCCAAATATCTCCAAGTCTGCTGCAGAAATATTGCAGAAATCATACGAAATCGTGCACAAGTTTGGAGGATTTTGGAGGCCGCCAGGAGGCAGGATGATGCAGCATCGAGAGTCGCTTGCATATGCTTGCATCATCTTTGTGGAACAACCAGTCCGGTGTTTTCAAGAAAAAAAAAAACCAACGCGATCTGATGATACTGCAACTTCCGTCTTTCGTGTAAATACCTCGCTTCGTCATTTTTTTTTCCTGGCTTCGACAGCGGCTTCTTTCCTGTTGTGTCCCACAACCTCCGCCTCTGTAATGCCTTTCCAAAGGAACCGCTGACTCAAGGGCCTTTCTGATGGAGCATACAGAAGGTACCTCCGTTCAAGTTGGCGAGACTACCCGTCTAAGAGAGACACAGCTTTTTGCATCCTTGTGCCCTTCTGCGCCGTTCAGCGGTCTTAAGCGAAATGAATAACCCCATTCTTCTCTTTTTCGTCGATGCAGATGTGGGGAGAGAGATTCGAGCCTTAAGAACGAGCCGAGTTCCTTGCAAGAAGTTCAGACGCGGAAAGTAGGTCAACAACAGAAAAGCTGTGCGAGGCTGTTTCATTGTTGGAGAGCGACAAGAGACAACATAGGTAGACAGACGGACAGGGCCTGATCGTTTGGGTGTTGTGGCTGCGTGAGTCCGTGTGTATCCTTTTTTGTTCATGCGGTCCCGCACGAGTGTGTCGGTGTTGCTTCCTTCTTTCTTCTCGTCCATTGCCCATGTCTGTGCTCTTTCCTTCGATCGTTCTCTGATATCGATAGCACCGTACACGAGTGCTTTGGACTGTCATGCAGATGCTTTGACAGACTGAAGTGCCCGTATTCTCATGCGGATGTAGACTTGAAAAAAAGGGTGAGTGCGGTGTGAGATGTGGGGGTTGCGTCTGGTGGGTCCTGGGTTTTGAGCCAGGGTTGTGTTGAGACAGCCGAACAGAAGCCAAGACATGTTTGACATTGAAGACGAAAAGATTCTCGAGGGATAGAGAAATTGGCGTAGACAACAGGCTGGCAAAGTACCAAGAAAAGAGAGAGCCAAAAATGAACAAATGGCCGCCAGAGTTGGCGAAGCGTTTGGACGGAAAATATCGGCAGACCTGTAATAAACTCGCAACGCAAAACCTATCCTGTCTCACTGTTCCCCGATTTAATTGTGCAGGCAAATCTGTGTCCCTTCATTTTCAAGCGCAATCCGTGCCCCTACAGCGACAACTGTAGGTACTCCCACGTCGAGAAGTTTCATCCTTGCTTCCACTGGCATAAAACTCGGCCAGGTGAGCAAAAGAGCTTCATCGATGTCAAACGGCTCCAGGTGGTAAACCAAAAATTCTGCGCCTCTCCCCCTTGTCGAATGCCGCTTTCTCTTCAAATCTATGACCCCTACCGTCTTCTCTCCGTCGTCATTTCACTCCTCTTTTCTATTTCAGTTTTCTCCCTCCCTCCCTCCCCCCC
>JAHBMJ010000041.1:32754-42754 GCA_018398765.1 Chromera velia | reverse complement strand
AGATTTCCGAGCGCATCTCCCCCAAACGTGGCCGGCAGTGTTACCCGTGCTTCGGCTTCCATGTTTTTGGTCAGTCCAGAACGACGCGACACTATGCTTGATATGGATTGGCCAGAGCCCAGGAGGTCGGCTCACCGGCTTTAACATCTTCAATTCAATTCAATTCAAATTCATGACTACATGTTCTCGGTCTGTGAAGAAGTGACTGGTGAAGTGGTCGCTAGAGTGCGATACTCATTGATTTACATCGCTCTTCTGCATCTGTATGGGGCTCTGCAGGAAAGTGCTCTGCTATGCCGGGAAAGTGTCCAGATTCTCACGCATGTCTTGGGACATCTGCTGAGGCTAGTGCTTTCATCCGGCATCACAGGAGAGATCTGGAACGGATCCGGAATGCGGGGCCGCAGAATGTGTCAAAAAGCTGCCAGTGGTGGCAGAAAATGCTCGAAGCCAGCACAAGCGCTGAAGTTTCCGAGCAACGGTCAGCACTCCATGCATATGGAGCAGGGCAACCAGGGAAGACGCAAACGATCAGCGAGCACCCACCACTGCCGCCCGCACCACAAGGCCTACCAATCCCAGCACCCCCTCCCCAGTAGCTGCCAACCTACCATGATCCCAACAACCTTGACGACCCAAGAAGCATCCCACACCCCAAAGCTCCCACATCCCCTCCTTCAATCAACTGCAACACCAACAGGGTCCAAACGGACGTATTCCCCGGCCCCGGCCGGGCACCGCTTACCTCCTCCCTGATCCCTTTCCAATGGCGCCTCGTTCTACTCCCCCTCCACCTCCTGCCACCCCGGAAGGGGAGAGGGCATTTGGAGTAAGCTCTTTAGCTTGCATCAACCGGACCCCGGAAATGAGGTCCGCAGCTGTGCCCCCGCCACCCCCAGGCATGAGCACCCCAGCTGCCCCCCCATCAGCCCCGGAAATGAGATCATCGGGTCCGCTGTCCCGAACCCCGCATTCAGGCTTTCTTTCGAGGTCGCCGCAATACAGGACCCCGACTTTGCTTTCAAAACCCCCGGAACCGCGCCCTCCGGTGATGCTCCCAAGACCTACAGGTCGACCGTCACCTGTCCAGTTTCCTGGAAACACCCTTCCATAGAGAAACGTCTGAAGCTTGTCACAACCGCACGACCGAGACGTTGAAGGATTGGACAGGCTACTGCTTGCATGGGGCACCTCGGCTGGACCAGCAAGAAGTGTCCGCCGAGCTCTCATCGGCAGGTTCTGGTTGCAGGTGTTTCGTTAAGGTTGGGGCAGTTCTGCAATTGGTAGCCTTCCTCGATGGGGGGCCGTCTGCCCGAGAAGGACAGAGTCCTGAGTATGGAGCTTTTCATTTCTTGTGCTCTCTCACTAGGGTATTTGTCACTTTACCTCTCTGCCATTCTTTCATGGTAACCTGCATGGTTCTTTTCTCATTTACTGTTTGTCACTGTGCAAGGATTAGTACTCTTGTACTCATCTTGCTTTCATCTCTTTTCCTGTCTCTGTTCCATCTCCGTTTTTCCGTTTGCTTGCCTGTACATGCTGACCTGTTTTTGTTTTTCATTTTTGTTTCCCTCTCGTTTCTTCCATTCATGTTCTGTGCTTTTCGATGAGTATTGCAAATGGGCTGGCAGAGGTCTGTCCGTCCGATGAGTTGGACGTCGTGCGCTTCCTCTTTTTCTGTTTTACCCCAGGTGTGTTGTTCCCAGTCTGATCATGTCTGAGATGAAGTCTGCCTAGTGGTCCATGAAAATGCTCATTTTCTCGACTCCAAGCCCTCCCTCCCTGCATTTGCATTCGTGAGGACGCCAATTTGAAAAAAGAGTGGAGAGAATCACAAACCCGAGAATTGGCGCACATGAAAATTTCTTTGTCGCAACTCTTCAGCAAATGCTCGCGCGCTCCCTCGAAAACATGCGAAAAGACACGAAACCGTCACGGTGGGGGGGAATGCGGTTGTTCTCGAAGACAATGACGACGTATTGCAACTCCAGCTCTCTCCTTTTTGGTTTACGGCCGACAGATTCGTCAAATCGATAAGTGTTTTTTAGCCTTATCAAGTCATGAAAACGGTCTGTGGAAGCTTTTCTTCGATCCAGGAAGGCTCTCAAATGGCTGGTGTAAAAGAGGACTCAAAGGCTGCAGCATGAAGCGTCTGAGTTACCGTGTGGCACTCGAGTGAAAGCCGTGTACAGGCCATGTCCCCGAAGTTTCCAGCACGTTTGCGGTCTAACCTAGGCTCCAGCGAGGGTCCAACTTGTAAATAAATCATCATTATCATTCAGCACTAGATTCGGCATCGTTATCGGCCCATAAATGAGCGTCTGGCGTTCGGCTGGTTCGATGCGCAGCTAGACATACAAAACGAGGATCATCATTCAAATATAGTCAAATGAACAGTGAATAAAATTCACTGTTAATTGCAGATAGGTGAAGATGCAGACTATTATGGGGACTTTTTAGAAAAAAAAATTTCGTACCTAGTCTCGTACTATATAATCGTTTTTATATTATTTTTTATACTTAATTAGTAGTAAAAATGGCTTTAAAATGCGATGACTAGTGAATGAGTCTAGGAATGAGTGTCAAAGACGTCTGGACTATACCAATCCAGTAGTGTTACACACTAGGCCCTGCACTAGCTAAATAAAAAAAGAAAGAAAAAAAAAAGTTTTACTAGTTTTTTATTTTTTTATTTATCTATCCACCAAACAACAGTTGTTTTTTATGCAACACTCCCTGCAACACTCAAACAATACTTAAACAACAGTTGTTTGTGTAGTTAAGGGGCTGATAAATAAAAAAAAATCGATTAAAAAAAAAGTTTTTAGTTTTTTTTTCTTTTTTTATCTAGTGCACGGCCTAGGTTACACAAAGTTAATTATGTAACAATTATCCGTGACTCCCCCCTTCAAGTTGTTATACATAAAAGTGCATCACTGGGTTAACTCACTAATGATTAGTGACTCATTAAGGTAAAGCAATAATCATTAGTAGGTCATTAAATAATTTTAATAATTTGTTGAGAATCGTACCCGTCCCGAAAGGTCCTCCTTCGCCACAGCCGAATGACTGGCGTCCAGTCTATGTTATTAACCCCCTTGCAAAGCTCTTTGGTCTCATTATGGATGATAGAATCCGTCAGCAAGCTTGTTTTGACGACAGACAGATCGGGTTTAGGAAAGGGGTGGGCACAAGAGAGGGGATCGGAGCAGTGGTAGGCTTGGTACAAGAATGCAGAAGAGGCAAGAAGGGGCTCCTGGACGGATTTGTCGACTTCTCAAAGGCGTTTGACTCCATCCCTCGGCTGAAGTTTCTGGCAAAGCTGCAAGCTGAAGGAATAGAGAAGAGAGATCTGTTGATGATTGCATCAATGTATAGAAGCGTGAAAGCGAGAGTCGATGGGGACTCGGCTCTATTCCCGGAGAGGGCAGGGGTTAAGCAAGGTGATATGTTGTCCCCGTCGCTTTTTCTATTATTCATTAATGACCTGCATGATGAGATTCAGAAAGGAAAACGGGGAGATGGAAAGGAAACGGAGGGGGTTCACCTTGCTGGGGCCAGTTTGGGAAGTATAGGCTACGCTGATGATCTTGTCTTGTTTACACACTCAGCAGCCGACCTCCAAGCAAAATTCGATGCCCTGGAGGGGTATTGCGGAAAGTGGGGGTTAAATGTTAATCTGAAGAAAACCAAGGTCCTGTGCCTTTGTGAATACCGCGAGGACTATAACGGCATGATTTTGTATCAAGGGAAGGAAGTAGACTGGTGTGATCAATACAAATATTTGGGTTGCCTTCTGTTTGAGGGAGGGGATTTGACTTGGTCGATTGAAGCACGCCTATGCAGTGCAGAGCGTGCAATGGGGGCGGTGATTGGTCTGGCTGCGAGTCTGTCTGGGTTGTCTCTCGGGGGAAAGATGCAGCTGCTGAAGGCGTGCTGGGAGCCGGTGGCACTCTATAGCCTGGAGTGCTTTTCGATAAGACAGGGAGACTGGGAGGCGATTAACAACTTGCGGCTCCGGTTTGTTTGATGGGCAGCCCGACTTCCGTTTAGGAGTTTATGTGTACCCTCTCTTTTGTCTGTTAATTTAATGTCTGCCCGCGTGCTCTTGTGTACTCGTTTTGCTTCATTTTGGATTGCACTTAGCCGTTTGCATCTCTGTATTCCTTAGGGTCTTTTGAATTCATGGAAGGGACCAGCGGGGCAGAAGCAAAGACGAGCCATCAATGGTCTGTTCAGATGGGCAAGCCTTGACTTTTTGACGTCTCTCCCTGTCCGGAGCTCAGAAAGACGGGCCCCGAAGGGGAATTTGTTTGTTTCTGCCAAAATTAAGGATACTTAGGGAATAGAATGCATGAAAAGGGGAGACAGGGAAGAAAGGGGCAACTTCCCCCTGTCTGCCTCTTTATTAGGACTACAGAGAGCTCTTCCGTCTTCTTTACGTTCCTTTCTATTTCTTTTGTCTTCAAAGAATGGCCCCAAGGTACGGATGTCCTGTCTGCCGAGAAATGCCTTATGTGAGAAGATTGAGCCACTCCTAAGGGCATTAATACTAAATCGGAAGGGTCTGACGGGGGGGGCCAACTATCCGGGAGAGGTGTTTTATCTGGCAGAGGGTTGTTCAAATGGAAGAAAAATTGATAATCTCTGGCACTGGCTTTCAGTATGCTCCAATTGGGTAGAAGCAAGAAATAAACTAAACAAAGTAGTAGAGGGAAAGAAAATGAAGCAAAGGATTCAGAGAGAAGGAATTGAGGGATCGGATACAGCTGAAACAGAAGCGAGGAAGATGTTGCTTTTGGCTTTACAAGTCGATCCGTATGAAGCATGCAGAGCCGTTTGCGATCTTTGTTACTCACTGTGCACGCCTGTCTCTGTATGAACGCGACCTTTTCTTCTTCTGTTCGAGTCTTATATTCCAACCTCCAACATGCATGCTGCTCGTGAGCTCACCAAGCGAGCACTTCAGGGGATCTCGCGCTTAGCCTTATCTCTAGAGTTGAGTGATTGACAATCTCTTGCATGAACATGGGCTACTGGGAGCACGGCTCCACTCTAGCAAAGCCAACTTCATTCATTCATTCATTCAATGACTACTGACATTTTTTTAGAGAAAGGCATAATAATTATGAGAAGTACCTAATCAGAACAATCATTATCCGTCCATAACAAATATCTAATTAGAATAATCATTATTCACAACATGTTTTTTATAAATACGTATCAATCTATAGCCACGCAACTTCTTTTGTCTTTCTCGCAGTATACGACACTTAGGAGACGGTACAAGACGACACTCAGGCTCGGCGGAGTCCTCCCATCCGTATGAGTAAGTTTTTAGAAACGCAGAGAGGGAGAGGGAGCGTAGAGGAAGCGGAAGTGGAAGCGGGAGAGGGACAGGGAGAGGGAGCTAGAGGGACAGGGAGAGAGAAAATTTAAAAAAGAGGAAGAGAAAGAAAGAAAAAGAGAGGGAGAGAGAGAAAGAAAGAGAGGGAGGGAGAGGGAGGGAGAGGGAAGGAGGAAGGCTTGGGAGGAAGGGAGAAAGAGAGGGAGAAAAAGAGAGAGAAAAAGAAAGAAAGAGAGAGAGAGAGAGAGAGAGAAAGACAGAGGGAAAGAGAGAAAGAGAAAGAGAGAGAGAAAGAGAGACTTCCTTCCTTCCTTCCCTTCCTTTAAGTTTGTTCCTTCCTTCCCTTCCTTCCTTCCTTCCTTCCCTTCCTTCCTTCCTTCCTTCCTTCCTTCCCTCCCTTCCTTTCTTCCTTCCTTCCTTTCAGATGGGATCTTCCCTTCTTTAAATTCCCTCCTTTTCTCCTTTCTTTCTCCCTCTGTTCCTTTTTTCTTGCGTTCCCCCTTCGTTCATTTCTTCTTTCTTTCTTTCTTTCTTTCCTTCCTTCCTTTCTTGCTTCTTCTCATTTTTTTTTTCTGTTTTTCCTCACTTTCTTCTTGTCTTCCTTCCTTTCCTCCCTCTCTTCCATCCATCCTGTCTTCTTTCCTTCCCGGTGTGACTCTATATGAGTGGACCACAGTATGTGGATTTTGAAAGTGTGCAAAAGCGTAAAGTTTTTCATGCAGTGCCACTGGAAAGCCTGAAGCTGCATATAGTTTATTTCTGTGTATATGCGTTTACGTGTGTGTGCTCAGGCTTTCTCTTTTGAGGAAAAGGTGTCGATCGAACGTTTCTTTTGTCAAAGGTTGAAAGCCTAAACTGGTTAATGATGATTAAGATAATGACCAATGTGAATCATAATGATTACCATATGGTGGTGAAGTCAACGTTACGCATAATGATTTCCTTAAATGAATAGTCACTATATTTATCTCTAATCAGTAAGCAGATCTTCAATAAATAAATAATCATTATCGCAAAAGAATCATTATATTCATCTAATGATTATTGATTTACATAATATCTGACTAATGATTAGAAATGAATAGAGTGACTATTGGCATTGGGTAATCATTATTCAAACACAGCTTGAGTTAACCCAGTGATATGTATAATAATTAGTGTACAATAATTTTAGACAAATCTACCGTCTCTCTCATGGCTACCCCTTTACTCCCATCTAAAGGCCGTCTTTGCTCTTTTTACTCTTGCCTCCAGTGCTCAAAAATTGTCCTTGCCACATTGATGACGACACCATTACTCCAAAAGTAGTACCCTCAAACCGTCCTGAAGAAAAAAAAGAAGACAACACACTAAAGTGTGTGATAATGCATTCCTAAAAGTGATAGTTTGAATTAATGCACACTAAAGTGTGTACTTAATGCATTCCTAAAAATGATAGTTTGCATGAATTAATGCACACTAAAGTGTATACTAATTCATTCATCAAAATTCTATTAAAATGTGTAATAAAACAATGTTTAACAAAACATTTTGAAAAAAATGATTGTGTAACCCGACCTCCCTGAACCTAACTACCACTTGAAAGTTTAAGCCGCATTTTTAGATATTAAGCTTGAAAGTCCGTGCCGTAGGCGCAGATCATTTACGATGTTTTAAAAGCCAAAGCCGTATATCTAGACGGTGTTTTAACCATCTACACAGCAGGCATGGACGGTTTCTTGAAAAACGATGCCGCAGATAGAGATCATCTTGATTATATTTTTTTAAGTGGCACTTAGGTTCAGGGAGGTTTGTAACCCTACAGGATTGGTGTAGACTCTGGGCGAATTCCAACAACTTAAAAGCCAAAACTAGAGCCAAAAAAGCTAGCAAAAAAGTCTAGAAAAAAAGTATACATGCTAAAGATGAGAATGCTAACGAGTCATGAGTGACAGCGTTTTCATTCAGCTGTACTATTCAAAATAATTAATGGTGATGTCTTCCCCAGCGGAATCCCCGCCCTTGTCCTAGGCGCTCTATAGGGGGAAAAAATATAAAATTGATTTTTTATTTTTTTAAAAAACAACACTTCCAGCAATACTTATACATTGTGTAACACCCATGCAATTAGTAGTACGTTAACACTCCAAATAACAATTGTTTATTTGGTGTTCTAAAAAATCAAAAATTAAAAAAAAAACTATAATTATAGGCTTTTAGCCAAATTTTCTTTTTTTTTTTTCTTTTGTTATGAGCCTAATATGGGGAACTAAGTGGGAGCCAAGCCCTTGTCTATGAGGTAGAGATATACGTAGCCCGGGGTAATGTGGGCACTAGCGTGCATGCTTTTTAATGTAGCTGGGGGCCAAGAGGCGCCCCCGGGTCAACCTGGCTGCCCGTTAGGGCAGCTAAGGGCTGCTCTCAAGTCTTTTCTTGAAATGTTATTTAATTAAGTGACTCGGGGCCATATATCACAGGCACCCGGAGGCGGCCGGTACGCATAGCAGCCGGTGCAACGTCCGACATCGGGACTGACGACTAGACCGACGACCTGGCCGGGGGCGGGGCGTGCATGAGCGTGGCCCCTTGATTGACCCATCGGTATGCGCTCGTCAAGGTTCAACATTTTTTTATCACTTTTTCGGGATCAAAAATCAGAGACAGGTAGAAGCAAGTAGAGAAAGGCTATGGTAATTTTTATTCCTCTATACTAGCCTCTATATCAATCCTGTGATTAAGTCTAAAATTACTCTAAATTCATATTAAGACAGATTTTTAGTAATCACATTTTTAGTGATTTTAATTCTATTTAATTCAATTATTTTTTTTTCTTTTAAAAAGGAACATTCGGGGCTTGTCAAAGCCTATTAAACCTAGTATTAAACCCGTACTACATATACTTTTTTTTTTTTTAATTCAGTCTGTCATCCATTAAAACGCAATTCGGATGTATGCACGTGCGAAATGTGTAAATCTGGCTTTTGTTTAATTTTTCTGTGTGTATAAGCTTAATGCCACGATACGTCATGATCAGTATGATACAGTATGGCTAAAAATATCAATATTACAGAGGTATATACAGAGATACCTTCACCGTTGAGCGAATGCCGTATTGGGTGTGCTCTCAGGCAGGGGTACTTGAAAATCATGTGTATATGCAGAATTCTTATGTGAACTTCCGATATTTCTCAGGGCGTCTTAGATATACTTAGATTTCCCTGAGCTGCATGCTCTCTGGACACAAACTTAATTCCCACACTTGCTTTGCGCGCAAACAATTGAAATTATGTCGATATATCGATTAATATATAGCAGTAGCTGGCTCATACATACATCTGTCAGTCGGTTAGTATAAGTCGCCTTGGGGGGCAGCTCAGCTTTGCTGAGATCAGCCGAGAGGCCCTGACATCGCACGCACTCGCATAGCACATTTTTTCATTTTGGGGGGGGGGGGATTGGTTCTGTCTCTGTCTGTCATGGTCGGTATCGCCCGAATTCCAAAATATGCCCCTCAAACAACTCGCACAGAGCCGTGATCGCACATATCCCTCAATTATTTTGCGCACGCGTGCCCCTCAAGTGACTCGCACGGAGTTGCATATATATATATGACGTGCTTGCGGTCCCAAAAAGCATACTTCACGCGCGTTGTCGTAGCCCCCGCCCCATATATGGCAGCATATAAGACATGCCCAAGCCTCTGATGCATGATGTGCATCAATCAAGACTTAGTATTAGCTGACCCTCTAAATAACCCCTTGAGGCACTCATCAAACTGGTTAGGTATATTCCGTCAGTATAAACTGGTCTCTCACTAAATCAGCGGTCGAATTAAAAAGGTGAGTGCCTTAAAATGCTTTGCAAACAACCCCGAAGGTGGATGCCTTAATCATGACTTAATGCCGCAATATGATTTTCTAATTAGCAACTTGCCTCCATCTATAACGCCATTTTTACCAATCTCTACGTGATCTGTGCGAACTATCCATGTTCGGCGTGTTGCATACTGAAACCGACCTTGATCTCACTTGAGGGGCATATTTTTAATTCAGTCTGTATTTGATTTCTGTCTTTCCGGGGCCACTCATTTCGTGCATGCAAACTGTATATTGATTGATCGATCTCTCCATGCAATCATGGATGTGATGTGATGCAGCTTCTTTCTAGCTTTGTTTCCATCTTAGCAGTGACATGAGATCATATTTCTCGTCAGATTGACATTCAAGTGTGGAGAGTGGCGTATGGCTTTAAGGTCTTGGCACCTAGTTCATATCCTACTTCGCATTCATGAATGTATAATCTTTTCTTCGGCGTGGAAAAACTCCTGGGCTACGAGAAGGAGCGATTAATTGTGCTGATTATAAGGATGTGAAAGCTGCTTAATCTAATGTCAGAGCCAGATCAAGCTGAGATGAGACCGTGGCCTAGTAGGACCGTGGCTCGAGCAGAGCAATCCCTATAGACTTGGTTTCTTGGGTTCTGCAGAAACGAATGCACCAAAATCAAGGTCAGACGTTTCCTTCAAAACAGAAGAGCCACTTAATTGTCCACCTTTCACATTCGATGGCTCATTGTGTAACGCAAGCTGTGACGGCTTACAAAGCAAACAGACAGACACACAAACAAACGGGTACCATTTTCCATTCAAGAAAAGAGGAACCAAATCATTCGGTC